>JABUQX010024791.1:17500-27500 GCA_015478945.1 Trachelipus rathkii | reverse complement strand
AATGCAGAGAATATTTTCTTTTATTTTGTATTTATTATTTCTTTTTCAAATTTTACTTTAAATTCGTCTTCGTTCATAATTTATATTAAACTTTTTTCTTTATTTCCATTTTACTCATGAACTATGTATGACCTGTTCGCTTGAGTGTGTGAGGACCTCACACCTAAAATCTTATCTAAACCTTTATTTAATATAGAAAGATGTAAAATAAAGATATTTCATATCTTATTTTTATAACATTAGTTTATAAGCTATTTATTACTTAAATCATAAAATTATCTACTAATATAATTAAACTTTTCAATACTTTAATAAAATAACTTTTATTTCTTACGTTTTCTTTCAAATTTATTATTTAATAATTTTGTATTTTAACTCAGGAACTAATATATATATATATATATATATATATATATATATATATATATATATATATATATATATATATATATATATATATATATATATATATATATATATATATATATATATATATATATATATATATATATATATTTATATATATATATATATATATATATATATATATATATATATATATATATATATATATATATATATATATATATATATATATATATATATATATATATATATATATATATATATATCAGAGGTGGGCACCCCGCTCATTTAAGGGTAGTCCGCTAGCGCACCTCCGCACCTCGAGAAAACTTAGTCCGCTAGCGCTCCTCCGCACCTATTCAGACCATCAAACCTCCGCTATCGCAAGTCCGCACGTCCACACGTCCGCACTTCTTCCACTAATAATGCAACCACAAAAGGTTTTAAATTAATTACTAAATAGTATATATCCTAACGAAAAATTTATTTATATTAAAAAATTTATTTATTTATATTTACTCAAATGTCTTCTTCAAACGACAAGAGATCCATATTACCTTTTAAAAAGATTAGCTGCTCAAAATTAAAAGCAGTTAAACCTCTTTGCCCCCAAAATATCCCCACCAATACGAAATATCTGCCTAAAACAGCAGAACTAGGGAGAGATATTATATTTTATGAACAAGTTCAAAAAATTCTGCCTATGCTGAAAGGGAAAGATGTCCTTGGTGAGAGGAGTGCTGGTGTTAGTTCGCTTCCAGCAGTCCATTGCTAATTTAAGGTCCTCACCTAAATCATTCTGCCTCCCTTCTGAAATATTTTGACCACCCTGTCCACCCATAAGAAGGAACATTGTTCAAGTTCAGTAGAATCCATGAAAGCCCTGACGCCCTGTAGAGTCGATATTATGTCAAGCATGTATCAGCTCGGCAGTTGGTGATATAGATATATATATATATTATATATATATATATATATTATATATATATATATATATATGTTATTATTATTATATTATTATATTATATATATATATATATATATTAATAATTCCTGTTTACACACTTCACATACATAACCTCTAGCTATATATATATATATATATATATATATATATATATATATATATATATATATATATATATATATATTATAATATATCAAGTTGCTACATATATGCTATATATATATAAAAATATATATATATATATATATATATATACATATACATATATATATGTTATATATATAAGAGTATATATATATATATTTGGGCTTTACACAGAATTGATTTAGATATTGCCTAGTTAATATAGTGCAATAATATAATTAATTAAAGTTATAGATGAGGTTAGCCATTCAGTCTGTAAAATCAATTTAAATGTTATTTATTACATATGGTACCTTTAAGGAGGCTGAGATTGGTTTTAGAAGTTTAATTATTAAAAAACAAGTCTTAGACTAAAAGTAAAATTAGTTATAAACTTAAAATAAAAATTATATTTCTTTATTCTAACCAATAAGAATTCTTACTGGTAAACTATACTTTCATTTTTTAAAAAGGTGCGAAACAAAAGAGCGGAAACTTTTTTGATCCGCACGTGCAAGTCCGCCAATTTCCTGACGACCTGCACCTTCATGAACTGTACCGACGGTAGTCCGCTCTAGAGCGTGGACTAGCGGACTAAAGAAAGGAAGTGCCCACCCTTGATATATATATATATATATATATAGGTATACTATATAGCAGAAGATATATATATACATATATAGCAGCATATATATATATATATATATATATATATATAATTTTGTGTATGAATAATTAAAAGAAAATATCAAACTTCGAATCCCATTATATAAACGAGGGTACTCGGAAGACGTGAAAATAATATTGGTAATGGCAGAAAGCACAAAAAAATAAAGGAATAAACCCACCCACCATCTATCATATCTCGGGATTACGCATATTTATTGTATATCAAGATGAATTATAATTATTATGAACTTTATGTATTTACAAATTATTTTAATAGTTTTTATTTGCTTTGATGTTAGACTATTATAAAAATTGAAATAAATTGCAAAATCAAAAATAAAAACCTATAAATGTCATTAATTTAGGTCTTTGATTAATTATTTAGCTAACCCTAAGAACGTTACTATCTGACAAAAACAAACTTTTTGCATGAAGGGATGGGTGGGTGGTGCCGGGGATACTAATGCATGATAAGCCTAATCAAGGGGTACGGGAAAGGAAAAAGGTTGGGGTGCGCTGAATAAATAAATATTTCGATGCTGTTACATTGTATATTAACATAAAGAAAACCATTACTATTATTTCGTATTGGTGAAAGACACAAACAACTCACTGTAGCTTAAGAATACTTTTTAAAAAAAAAAAAAAGTGGCTGATGTTAAAAACTAAAAAATGAAAATATTTGATCTTCAGACATAAGTCCATGGGCGTAGGCAGGGGGGGGGCAGAGGGGGCACTAGCCCCCCCTAAATCTTGGCGAAATAAAAAAAATGAACCTTATAGGTTTGCCAGACGACGTTTTTAAGGGTTTATTAGTAGAAAAACTGAAAAAGATATATCAATCGATAGACAATGAAGGAGTAATTACTGATTACAAACGTATTATAAGCAAACATTTTTTCTATAGTTTTAATGTTTTCGTTTTCACATTGGCTTGAAGTCAACTAGCTTTGTGCTTTTTATACAGCTAGCTTCTTCTGACAGTATTCTCCGCTAAAACTCTCAGTATGTCGATAGCATTTGGCGGCCGCCAAAGCTGCTATATATATATATATATATATATATATATATATATATATATATATATATATATATATATAAGAACACATATTATTATTGATATATATATGATATAACACATATATTATATTACACATATATATATTATTATATTATAGAGTTATTATTATTATTATTATTATTATTATTATTATTATATTATTATTATTATATATATATATATATATATAGGTCTATATATTATATTATATATATAATATTATATATATATACATATTTTATATAAATATATTATTTATATTGTTATTATTATTATTATTATATATTATAATATTAAAAATTTAAACATATTATTATTATACATATTATTAATTATTATTAAAAAAAGAATAGCTATTAAAATATGCAGATATTACAAAGGGATTATGATTTTACAAATATTTTAATTATTAGTTATAATATATATAATATTATTATTATTATATTATTCTATATACATGTATTATTATATTACATATAATATATAATGTTATTATTTTGATTACTGCTATTATTACATTATTATTATTATTATTGTACACCCCTATTGAGCACTCACAACCTTTGCCCCTAGAGTGAAATCTGCTCTACGCCCATGGACATAACTAATTATTATTATTATTATTATTATTATTATTATTATTATTATTGTTATTATTATTATTATTATTATTATTATTATTATTATTATTATTATTATTATTATTATTATTATTATTATTATTATTATTATTATTATTATTATTTTTATTTATTTTTATTTCTACACTATTATTATTATGATATTATTATTATTATTATTAAAGGCTGTATAGATTATTATTATGCTATTATTATTAATATTATTATTACAAAATAGGCATCTGTAACCATACCTTTCGTGCGATTTTGGGAGTAGAAACATTAAATCTCGTATTCGGTCGTTTATATTAAACCTTCTCCTCCTCTCAACTGTAAACAATCAAACAATATATATATATATATATATGTTAAAAATAATATCATTATATTTTCTTATATATATATATATTATTATTATGCTTTATATATATATATAATAATATACATATATATATATATATATATATATATATATTTTTTATTATTATTATTGCTAATATTATATATATGTATAATTATATATATATATATATATATATATATATATATATATATATATATATATATATTATATATATATATATATTAAATAAGAAAATATATATATATATATAATATTAAAAGAGAGTATCTCTATATATATATATATATATCGTTATATAAATTTATATATATATATATATATATATATATATATATATATATATATATTAGAGATGTACCGATACCAGAAAAGAGGCCGATACCGATACTCTATTTTTTTAGGTGCCGATACCGATACTTTAATTAATATAATAAATACACAGTAATAAGATAGAACATTTATGTACTGCTAGGCAACTCAGGATTGCATTCCCTGTACAACCAATACTTAGTCATTTATTTCATATTTGGTTGTGCCCAAGTATATTTATTTTATAAATTAAAATAGTATCTTTAAGGAATAATAAATGCAAATATAATATTAATAACTTTTTATGTTTGTGTTTATTCAAAAAATATTCCATTTCCATTAAGTATTAACAAAGTTTAGCTACTAGCTTTTATGTTTTAACATGATTACAATTTACAAGAAGATTCTTTAACTAGCTACAATATAAAGAATAAAAATAATGAAAGAAGAGACCTCAATTAATCAGCTGAAAAGACAAAATAAAAAAATGCTATTATTCAAACATGACATAATAATATACTCCTTAAGGTAAAAATAGATATCATTCAATACTCAAATTCAAAATTCTCAAATTGTGATGCAAAACATTAAGCTTTCACTAGCTTTTATGTTTTAACATGATTACATTTTCAAGAAGATTCTTTACAATATAAAGAATAAAATAATGAAAGAAGAGATCTCAATTAATCAGCTGAAAAGACAAAATAAAAAAAATGCTATTATTCAAGCATGACATAATAATAATAATATCCTTTAAGATAAAGATAGATATCATTCACTAAAATTCAAAAAATTTCAAATTGTGATGCAAAACATTAAGCTTTCACTAGTATCTATGATAGCCTGTTCCTTAGTGTTTGCATTCTCACCTACACTAAAAATACGTTTGCTCACCGAGAGAGGGAGGCCTGATAAAATATTTCCTGCAAGTACTGATATTAATGGAAACCGTGGTCATTTTCATGCTACCACATGAAAGGATTCTCTTCTGTAGGCAGCATCTCCATGTTTTCGTAGAGCCTCATCTCTTTCACAGATTGCAAATTTGAATTATCTTTGCTCCTTGATGACTGTCTCTTCAGTTTTTTTCGATGAGGTTCCTTGGTGTAAATTCCTTTGAAGGGGTGGAAATGAGATGTCACTGTAATTTTTGGGCTATCAACTTATCAAACATATTCAAACCCTTTCATCTTCAGCAAAGTTTATTTACGAAAAACCATCGTCAAAATCAGTATGTTAGTGGTTGCTGATAGCGGCTTCCAATTTCCGTGAATCTTTTTGTCCCTAGAGCAAGCTCATCGGTTATGTACATTTAAATGCATTCTAGAAGTGGTTCATCGTCGGAGATGCCATTCTTTTGGGGTTTCAGCTAGCTTAAGGAGTTCCTTATTAGAACCTTATATATATCGAAACTAGGTTTATTATTACAATGAAAAACTTTTTTGTTTCTTCTGATTTTTATTGTTTTTAATAGTTTTAAGTAGATTCCAAATATATTATGCTTTCAGCACTGACCGATTTTATGTTACGACGTCATAAAAATTATTGGCAATCTTCATTTTGTACGGCTGTTACCGGCACGCGCTGAGTAAAAGTCAGTTGCCATTAATGTTTTATGGGGATTGCATGCTTAAGAACTGATTTATATATATATATATATATATATATATATATATATATATATATATTATATATATATATATATATATATATATATTTTTTATATATATATATATATATATATATATACACCATTGTTTAACTACATTCTAGTGCAATGATATAATTGAAGGTGAGGTACCAAACTTAAATATCTTTTATAATTTTCAGAATATTAGTAATAATATAATAAACATTTATAAAATTGCAAGTAGACAGTGTAAAACGTTGGCAGATTCATTTTGTTATGTGTGTGGATATTATGTTAGTTCTAAGCACATTTCCACCAAAATTGTGAAGAGAACCAAGTATTGGATAGCGTACAGGCTCTACTTTGGTATGCCTATTGATGATTAAGATAAGCACTGGGCACCTCATTATATGTGGAAGTTGTAAAACAACTTTAGAAGGATGGCTAAGAGGAACAAGAAAAGCAATGCCTTTGGCTATTCCAAGAATATGGCGAGAGCCAATGAATCACTATGATGACTGCTACTTCTGCATGGTGGATATATTACAAAATATGGAAAAGGTAAAGGAAGGCAATCTCTTTCATACCCAGATATTCCCTCATCCAGAGCCCCAGTTCCTCATAATGAAAACTTCACCACTCCTTCAGTAAGTAAAATTGTTTTATGACAAGTCCATGACATATAAAAGAAGAAACGTATGTTTCTACAAATATATGCAGCAGCTGCTTATATATATATATATATATATATATATCGAAGTGAAAAGTATATTGATTTATTTATTATATATATATATATATATATATATATATATATATATATATATATATATATATATATATTTAGCAGGTTTTCATCTTTTCTTTTCTGGAAGATGGTGAACTCATTGAAATATGCTTAAATCCTTGAAATTGAAGGAAAAGATGAGCATAATTGAAAATGATGCCTGATGTGCATTCCGTAATGTGGTTCAGGGATTTTTAGAAAATTTAAAGATCCAAATTGCAAAACAGCTGATAAAAATGCTCATTGGATTAAGGTAAAAAAGGTGCCGCCGTCATTAGGAAGATGCATTATTTACACAGGCATTTTTTTCCGAGAGAATTTAGGGATGTAAGTGGAACATGGTGAAAGATTTCACCAGGATGTTCAGACAATGGAAAGGCGATAGCAGGGACGTTGAGATAGTGCTATGATGAACGACTATATGTGGTTTTTGATAAGAGAAACCAAATCGATTCACAAGAAAAAAGCACGATCCACAAAGCACTTTTAAATGCAAAGTAAGCATGTTTATGGCATATTAAAGCATTGACTTATATTTTGGGGATATTAGCACAGTACCCATTTAAAGTCTTTTTTAAGTTTCTGTTCATAAATTTAAACCTTCAAATAAAAATTATAAGTACCTACAAAGTAACTCATTAGCAAACCTTATTAATGCCAAAACTTAAATATTGCAAAAACTCTCAAAGTATCGATGATAAAAAAACTGAAGGTCATTTCTGTGTTCAGCGTCAAAAAATATATGATTCAATAAAAAATAAAAAGAAACATTGTTCGTGTTACATAGTGATTATTGAATCTAAAAGTTTTTCATAATTCTTCACCCAAAAGTAAGAAGTATCGGCCAAGCCATATTAACCAATACCGATACCCAAAAAAATGGCTGATACTGCCGATACTGATACTATCGGTACATCTCTAATATATATATATATATATATATATATATATAAGAGTTATATATATATATATATATATATATATATATATATATATATATATATATATATATATATATATATATATATATATATATGGTTTAGGAAACACATGGGGCTCTTAAAATAAATTAACCAAAAAAATATTACATTTCTTTCAGCGATTATTATTATTATTATTTTTATTATTATTATTATTATTATTATTATTATTATTATTATTATTATTATTATTATTATTATTATTATTATTATTATTATTATTATTATTATTATTATTATTATTATTATTATTATTATTATTATTATTATTATTATTATTATTATTATTATTAAGAAGAGGAGACTAAAATAATGAGTATTTTATATTTCCTCTGCAACATTTAAAGAAGTTTGTTTCTTGTTTCGTGTGACAAAAATCATTTTTAAAATTAAAGATTTAAGGAGACGTGTTACTTACTCATATTATGGTTGTCTTTTTTTTGCCTGTCTTTCATAATGGCTAAATCTTGAGGATCAGCGTTCGAATGAGGTTCAGTCTTGACTTTTGGCACGTCAGGTGGGCACGAGGAAGATGATTTTAAACCCATAAAGCCATGAAGACCCAATATATCGCAGGTCATTGTTCCAGGAACAGACTCTTCCTGCTGCAAAATATTCAAACGGTAAAAAAACTTCGAATACTTCAAAGTGGAGGCTAAGTTAGGGTCGTCAAGTGCATCGGTACTTCAGTATTAAGAGTTGTAGACCCTTGTAATATGACTTTGCAAAAAAATAATATTTATTGTTAGGTTGTAAAATTGTAAAACCTTAAAGACAACGCAGCTATGGAATATTTATAGTAATAAACAAGATTTAATATATATATATATATATATATATATATATATATATATATATATATATATATATATATATATATATATATATATATATATATATATATATATATATGTATATTTTTATATATACATATATATTATTTACATATTTATATATATATATATATATATATATATATATATATATATATATATATATATATATATATATATATATATATATATATATAAAAAAAATATATTTTTTATATATATATATATATATATATATATATCATCACCAATCTTTTCTCCCCAAGAAAGGTGCATAGCATGCACTGCAAACCGAAAAGTAGTAGATGAATATGACGCAAGTCGAAAAGAAAGCCCAGCCTTACAGCCCCCTTTATACCCTTTAGTGAGATCTCGTCGTAGTCAGTCAGAAAATCCTCAATAGAGCGCTACGGCACCGCGACGGACCATCACTGTGGCATCTCGTCAATGTAGGGTTCATCCCTTGGCCCAGGTGAGCCACAAACATACCCCCTCACAAAATCCCGCCATTCACTCCTATTACACACTTTTCTTCTCGACTCTGCCAAATTCACATTCTCTCCTCCAGGCCTTCCTTTACTGATTCAATTCACTTTTTCTTCGGTCTCCCAACCGGTCGATTCCCAGCACACTCACCATTATATATCCTTTTAACCAACCGACTATCATCCATTCTTTCCACATGACCAAATCATCTCAATGTACTTCGTTTATTCTCTCATTTACTCCTTTCTTCACACCACACAACTCCCTAATGCGTTCATTCCTCATTTTATAAATTCTTCTCACACCTAAGTGCCCTAACACGTCCCTAAGATTGTCCATCTGAACACATTGTACTTTAGATCTCTACCTCTTATTCCAGACCATAGTCCTACTACTATACATTAACACAGGTAACAACATACCCTCATGCAAGACCGTAGCGCTCTCAAGACTTAGTCCCTTTACATCCACCAAGGATTTAGTTTTCCCAGTCCCCTTCCTTCCATTCACAACTTTCCTTCTACACTATATGAATCATTCGCTCCCTTTTCATCCTTTAAATATATTCTAAATATTTAAACTCAGACACTTGTTCAAGTTGTTCACCATCCAGCATAACTTCACACCGAGGACTGTCCTCACTCATAATCATAATCTTACTTTTATCTACGCTTACTTTCACACCCCTCCTTTTACATACCCTGCCAAATCCATCCACCAATCCTCTCAAACTCTCTTCAGATTCGCCACACAAAACCAAATCATCCGCATATAATAGGTAGGGCACCACCTAACACGCACCATTC
>JABUQX010024791.1:5000-15000 GCA_015478945.1 Trachelipus rathkii | reverse complement strand
GCTAAAATCCTTAACAATCCAAATGTGACTGTACAGTTCAAATTTATTTACAAAATTTGTAAAATATTTAATAGATATCGATGGAATGAGTGACTTTACAAAGATTAGTAAGTAACTGGTTTAAAAAATCATCAAGAAAAGAATTGTAATAGCCCTACATTTTACATTGATTCTCACATGAGGCATTTTCATTTCTTCATTAACAGAAAGCAGAAGTTCTGTTGCAACTACCAAAATATTTGAAAATGTTTCATTGATGTTTCCTTGAAAATCTTTCAAAACAAACATCATTTTCAATATGATTGAGAGCAATTGCTGTCACTAATTATGAAGACTGCAAATATAGTACATAATGGAAGAGTGTATGTTCATAAAGTTGAAATCATAGGTATAAACTTATAACAAATTCGCTTTTGATTGCAAACTTCTAAAGAGCTGAGGTTTTTGAAGAAGATTTAATATCTTGATCCATTCAAGCTCCTCTAAAGCTTCATCAAATGATTTAAAAATTTCCAATAGATCGTAACAATCCATCGAAACTTTTCACCAACCTTGTTTCGCCCATTCGTGAGAGTTTTGTCAATTTTTGTTTCTGGGAAAATCTTTCCTACTTTTTTCTGTTAAAATAGTAGTCTGCCATGGCAATCTAAAATAGTACCTAGTTGCATTCGCTGTGCTATAAAGTTTCTTATGTGTTGTACTTCACATGGATGTGAACAGCAATGAGCATATAACGCCGCTGGATATTTTCAACAGCTTAAACACCTCTAAAACATTTCTTCATTGATTCTGCACCATTATATCGTTGGCCAATTAAAAGTCACTATTTATTTCAGTGTTCGTAGCATTCCCTCCGCTAGATATTAGGAAATAAAGAGGCAGCGAGAAGCCACATGGGCCTATCGAGTCTGTCCCAGTCAACTAAATATTTATCAAACACATGCTCATGCAACATGTACAACCTACACCGCACCCTAAGACTTGTCAATATCCTAAACAAAGGCCAATATTTCATGTACGCCAACTTCTACCAAAACCAAAAACTATAGCTAAGGTACATGCTAACCAGGGTTGTGGAGTTGGTTCAAAATTTTCCGACTCCGACTCCACCCTCTTCAAAATTACCGACTCCAACCTCTTGAAAATTATCGACTCCTACTCCGACTCGACCCTTTTTAAAATTACCGACTCCGACTCCACCCTCTAGGAAATTATATATATATATATATATATATATATATATATATATATATATATATATATATATATATATATATATATATATATATATATATATATATATATATATATATATATAATATATATATATATATATATATATATATATATACTATATATATATATATATATCATATAAATATATATGCAGGGGCCGTGGCCAGGAAAGATTTTCTTTAAGTGTTTGTTTAAGTTAATAATAATAATAATATATATATATATATATATATATATATAATATATATACATATATATATCTGTAACTTATATATATATATATATATATATATATATATATATATATATATATATATATATATATAGTATATATATATTATTAGAAACTTTTTACTTTATCCGTAAACTGATACAAAAACATTATGGTATCTGACGTTTAAAACTATTTGCAAATACACAATTAGCTTTCGCCCAATACAACAAAGGGCTTCCTTCAGAATTTTAACGTTATAAGAACTAAATATAAATTTTACAAAAGACAAATAATGTAGGAAATCTCTGAGTTGGTTGGTCAATTATGATTCCTTCTTCTTGATATTCCTAAGACATCCTGATGAAAGCAGAAAAGAATTTTGTATTTTGTCCAATTTGAAGTCTCCTGGTATCTTGTTGAAATTATCTAGATTATAAATAAAAACACTCCATAATTTTTCTTTTTTTAACCTGATTGCAAAACCTTAATGGGGAAGCCTCATTTATATTGATTTTATGATTGTTAACTGAACGATGAAATGTTAAAGCTGAGTTGGTAGAATCATTTAATAAATCTTGCTTATGTTGATATAATCTCCTGGAAAAATCAGTTGTTTCGCCAATATAGATGCTAGAGCATTGATGGCAAGGAATTTTATAAATACATTGGGACAAATGATTAGTTGATTTAGGGGGTCTGAAAATTCTTTTTAGAGGAATAGTATTGTTTTTGTGAAGCAAATATTGTTGGGAATATGTTTTTTAATATTGAAATTTAAATTAAATGGGATAGGAAGATAAGTTAGGTTATTTTTAGGGGAAGGAGGGTGACTATTATAAAAAAATTTCTTCGCTTTGTGATAGGCTAAATTAATAACATTAGGAGGGTAATTTAGTTTGGAAAAAGTGGAGGAAAGGAATTTAGTTTCTGTAGAAAGATTCGGGGGGGAGCAAATATTAAAGGCTCGTAAATAAAGAGAGGAAAGAGTAGCAAGTTTGGTGTTAAAAGAATGTGTAGAAAACCAATGTATGTAAGAAGAAGAAGAAGTTCACATTTAGTCCTTATAATGTTAAAAATCTGAAGGAAGCCCTATGTTGTATTGGGCGAAAGCTAAATTGCGTATTTGTAAATAGTTTTTACCATAATGTTTTTGTATGTGAAATAAAGAAATTAAAGTTTTTATATTGCCAAGGGTATAATTTCCATATATATATATATATATATATATATATATATATATATATATATATATATATATATATATATATATATATATATATATATATATATATATATATATATATATATATATATATTAGACAATAACAATAACATGGTGGATTCCTCCCCAGAACCGTAGTTGATAGAGTGCGAGGCCAAGGTGCAGCCAAAGGGTCTCGCAGTAGGGTTCGGAGGTTCGGCGCTGCAAACACACAATGTTGGTACGTACGGCGACGGCCGCGGGGGATGTTGGGTCTGTCTCAATACCGTGTATGACCCCCTCTGGCACGGATGACTACCTGACACCGTCCTGGCATGCTCTCGATGAGTGGGCGAATGTCCTGGACAGTGATTTGATCCCATAGGTCGTGCAGTGCCTGTTGCAGGTCCGGGAGGGTCCGTGGAGGGGGTTGGATCCGACGTTTCAGGATATCCCACAAATGTTCGATTGGGTTGAAGTCCGGACTATATGCTGGCCACTTCAACGCCGTAATTTGAACAGTCCTAAGGTAGTCGTTCACACATTGGGCCTTGTGTGATCTTGCATTGTCATGCATTAGGATGAAAGAGTCACCGATGTAGGGGCATATGGCACGACATATGGTTCGAGGATGTCTGTGAAATACCTTACGGCTGTAAGAGTGCCTCCATCGAAGATGTGCAACTCCGTAGGCCCCGATAAAGAGATGCCTCCCCAGACCATAACCGACCCACCTCCAAACGGCGGCACCTGCAGCACATTGCATTGCGCGAACCTCTCCGTCAGTCGTCGGTATACTCTAGCACGCCTGTCCGAGGCGTACAGAAACACTCTCGACTCGTCCGTAAAGAGCACCTTTGCCTAATCGTTGACCGTCCAATGGATGTGTTCTCGGGCAAATGTCAGTCGCGCCCTTCGATGTGCCGTGGTGTGCGGTGGACCTATGGCAGGCCTCCGGGGCCGGTAATTATGTTCCGCAAGGCGTTGACGCACTGTATTGTTACTCACCCTGGTGCCGTGTACCTCCGCCAGCTGTATCTGCAGATATCGTGCCGTTGTGTGGCGCTCTCGTAATGCACGCAGACGTATACGGGTGTTTTGGCCCTGGGCCTACCTTGTCCTCGTCGGCAATCATAATCAGAATAAAAAATTCTTCATTTTGATCTATTAACAACAAAATTATTGATAAATTCCTTCGTTTTTATTGTGTAGCTATGATGAACACTCATTAAAGCCAATTCTGTTAGGCTTTCTTCTCCTGTAGAATTGAAAAAGTATGTTTTGAGCCTTTTCAGAGTAGAGAAATATTTTTTGGATTTCAAGTTTTGAGTGACGTAAATGCCAAAATCCTTAACAATCTAAATGTGACTGCACAGATCAAATTTATTTATAAAATGCGCAAAATTTTGAATAGATATCGATGGAATGAGTAACTTTACAAAGATTAGTAAGTATGGATCTATGATTCGCGAACTTGCTCTCTAACTGGTTTGAAAAATCATCAAGAAAATAAATTGTAATTGCCCTATATCTTTTCATTTTACATTGATTCTCAAAAGAGGCATTATCATTTCTTCATTAACAAAAAGCATTCTGTTGCAACATCCAAAATGTTTGAAAATGTTTCATTGATGTCTGACTGAAAATCCTTCAAAACAAACATCACATTTTCAATATGATTAAGAGCAATTGCAATTGCAGCTTCTTTTACAATGTCTGGAGACTTTCGATGGCCTCTTCTAATTTAAGATTCGAAGTTACATCAATTTTTTCAACTTCTTTCAGTGCAGCAAAGAAATTTCGTTTCTAGTTATGGAGTATTGTGTGCAAGGATGAGGAAAGACCCTGATCTTTTTCTTGAACCAGTCGACGTTTCGACTAAGCTCTTCAATATCTAGAAGCTTTGCATGCTCATCTTTTGAGCTTCCAAGAGAATGACTTTAGAAGGTAGTAATTGGGATTGCTGTAGATTCATCACCTACAGTATATCTAGATGTATCCTTTACTTCTTGAACTTCTTGCAACCCTTTAATACAAATGGCCACGTTGCAAAGTGCAGATTTAGCTTTTTGTTGCTGATCTTCAGTTAAGCTTACCCTGTATATCGGATCAACATAAACAGCAGCTAGTAGAATATCATTGTCAATTAGAGAAATTTTTCTTCGTAACATGGAGTCTTTAATTTCTTTAGAATCTTAAATATAGATAGTATAAGGTTGAAGGTTGAATTTACTAGAACATAATCCAAATTGAAACATAAGGTGCAGGTTAAAAAACTTTGAAGTTTACAATTGCATTTTGTGCTGTGGAAGTCGCAAGTCAGTGAACTTGTATGAAGTGATTGAAGTCACTCACAGAGTCACAATTCATACCTTTGTCACTCAAAATGTTCTGATTCCAACTCTACTATCTTGAAAGTTACCGACTCCAACTTCAATTCCGACTCCGACTCCGACTCCACCCTCTTCAAACCTACCGACTCCGACTCCTCTCTCTTCAAAACTACCGACTCCCCGACTCCCACTCCCACTCCCACTCCCACTCCGATTCCACAGCCCTGATGCTAACCTCACTACAATCTTTAATAAGTTTATTAACATACTGGTGGTTACAACATGCAGTTTTACCTTAATAACTAAATAAAATCCCGCCAATTTAGCTTAGTCAAAATATACTATATGACGCCCAAACTATGCATATACCTTTCCAATCTTTTCCAAAATGTTCCAAGTGAGTCACATCAACTCTAAAACTGAATGAATGTTTTCAAACATCAAGAATACATGTCTTCTTCATAATTTTTTTATTGTCTCCCGCCCGTGGTACACTACAGTACAAAGAAATCATTGATCTCTGTATTATCAATATATGGAAACATTTTGTAAACTTGCATCATGTCCTCTCTAAGACTCTCCTTTTTACAGAAAGCATTCATAACTCCAACCTCTCCTCATAGCCATTACCTTCAAACCCGGAAATCATCCTGGTTGCTCTACGTTGTACTCTCTTCAGCATATATATGTCATTTCTAAATAAGGGGCCCAAATTTGTGAACAATACTCTAATGCTGGCCTAGCATAGCCATCATACAGCTTACTTATGGCTTCCTTACTCTTGTAAACGACATTGCGATTCATTACACGTAGAATCTTATTAGCTTTATTCTTTGTTTCCATACACTGATTAGCTATACTTTCAGATTACTGCCTCTTATCTTTTCTTATCTAAATCTTTTTCTTGGTCCAAAGACTCAAGTCATTCCCAATTTACATCGTAGTTAAATCTTTTATTTCAGTAACCTAAGTGAAAAACCTTACACTTTTACTATTATAATTTATTTGCCATTATCTGCCCACCCAAAAAGTTTATCAAGATCATTTTAAATCTTTATGCATCCATCATTATTCCTTACTGAGGTAGCCAATTTGGTATCATCTGCAAACTTGGAAACCTTACATTTAAGTCCCTGGTCTAAATCATTTATACATATATGAGGAACAGCCACTTGACCTAAGAAATCGCTATGACCCACAAACATGTCTCCTCATTTCTATTAATTCCATTAATTTCCATTAATTTCCATTTCCATTCCATTTCTCTTAATTTTCTTTGATTAATTATTATTATTATTATTATTATTATTATTATTATTATTATTATTATTATTATTATTATTATTATTATTATTATTATTATTATTATTATTATTATTATTATTATTATTATTATTATTATTATTATTGGATAAGGTTTACATTCTAGCCGCGCTGTTTTTTCTATCTTCAAAATCCGATATTTTGTCCAAGTTAAACAACGATATAAATAATCCACGAATACGATTATTTTCTCGTCCATAAAAGGAATGTTGAGATTGTGTTTAAATCAGTTTCAAAGTACGTTTTGTTCGTGATGGTTCACAAAGATTTATGCTAATAATTTGTTTCAGTGCTAAATTAGTTTTGTCGTGAAAGTTGAAAATGAATTACTCATTACTCGCCTTTTTACAATATTATCATTTGATACTGGACCAATTAAAATGCAAAAAGTGCAGTAGTAATTGTGATATTATTAAGTACAATAATAAGTTTATGTTCAAATGCAATGTTCATACGTGTAGTGTAAAATATACTCTTTCCCCGGTACATTATTGGTTTCATAATGTACGGTTAAGTTATAAAGATGCATTGCTTGTTATGTATTTTTTCACACAGGATATTTCAGTCACGCAAATTGTCAACTTAATTGGGATTAGTAAAAAGACTGTAATAGATTGGTTTAATTTTTGCCGGGAAGTCTGCATTTTACATTGCATCGACAATAGTTCTAAAATAGGGGGTATTAACAAGATTGTTGAGATAGATGAGTCGCTATTTACTAAACGTAAATATCGTAAAGGTAGATATGTTCATGAGCAATGGGTTTTCGGAGGGGTCGAAAGAGGTTCAAGGTTGTGCTTCCTTGTACCAGTTAAGAAAAGAGATGCACCAACACTAACACATATTATAGAGCAATATATAGAACCTGGAACAACTATTATCTCTGATTGTTGGAAAGGATATAATGACATTGACCAGTCGAAATTTCACCATCTGAAAGTCAACCATTCGATCACGTTTAAGGACGAGGTTAAAGGTGCTCATACAAATACAATTGAAAGCACATGGGCACAGCTAAGATATATATATATATATATATATATATATCATATATATATATATATATATATATATATATATATATATATATATATATATATATATATATATATATAAACACATTATATATATATATATATATATATATATATATATATATATATATATATATATATATATATATATATATATATATATACATATATATATACTTCTGCTATATATATATATATATATATATATATATATTAAGGTGTAGCGGATAACCACATCCGCATCCGCATATGCGGATATCCGCATCATTTTTCACTATCCGCATCCACAACCGCATCCGCATTAATTTTTTGCGGATAGCGGATAGTATTCATCTATGAATTATGAGAAACGTGTGTGCACTACCTTTTATATATATATATATATATATATATATATATATATATATATATATATATATATATATATATATATATATATATATATATATATATATATATATATATATATATATATATATATATATATTAATATTTTTTTATTTATATATATACAAATACATATATACTCTATACAAACTATATATATATATATATATATATATATATATATATATATATATATATATATATATATATATATATATATTAAAAAAAAAATGACTTTCAAGGATGACACAAGCACTCATACTGAAGATAGATAATAGATTTCAAACTCTGCAAAACGACGACGCATGTATAATAGCAACTTTTCTAAATCCTAGATACAGAACATAATTTCTTGAACCACGTGTTTTACAGAGGGTTAAAATTAATTTAAGATGCCTATGTGATGAAATGCTGCCAAAGGCAGAAATATCACCAGCCAATAAAAAGCAAAAGATCACACAAACAGACACGCAATTACCATCTGTTAGCGATCATTGCTGAATCCATGAACGTTCTTTTTGCTTCTAGCAGCGATGAAGAGTCTTGTTCAGAGGTGTCAAAAAACACACTGTCATTGATCGAAGAATATCAAAAGAGAAAAAGTTTGGAATCAGATAAATATCCACTGGTCTTGTGGAATGATAATTGTAAAAGTTTTCCACATTCTTAGCATACCCTTCAACAAGTGTATTTAGTGAGCGTCTTTCAGTGGTGCAGATCTAATTTACGACGAAAAGATAAGCAAACTCTTCCCTGAAAGGGCTTCAGAAGCTTTTGTTTTTGAACCATAATTTGAGAATTATTAATTTCAAGCATTAATATATATAACCTTTTTCCAAATGGGTGGAGGCTTGGGAAAGAGGTTGGTGGGGTGCAAAAGAGTTGGGTCCAAGCGTCCTGCACTCTGGTAACATGGGTATATATATATATATATATATATATATATATATATATATATATATATATATATATATATATATATATATATATATATATATATATATATATATATATATATATACTATACTATACTATATATATACTATATATATATATATATATGAAGTACCTGTGGCTAAAACTCTAAAAACTTAACTATCGCTATCCGCATCCGCAATCCGCGGATAGTGATTTTAACTATCCGCATCCGCATCCGCGGATAGTGAAAAATCACTATCCGCTACACCTCTAATATATATATATATATATATATATATATATATATATATATATATATATATATATATATATATATAAATATATATATATATATATATATACTACTTACTTCATAATACTGTAATTTATTTTCTTGTGACTGTGAAGCTTTATTATTATTATAAAGTGTTCTTTCCAATTTTTTACTTTTATTTCATACGAGAACTTGTTAATATTAATTAATATTAAATATATTTAAGCAGTATTAGAATTTATTCATATCCTGGTTATTTCTTCCTCAGCCATATATCCCCATTTATGGATAGCCATTGGTCAATTATATGACCCAAGAAAATAATTTTTTTAAAGGTAATATATATATATATATATATATATATATATATATATATATATATATATATATATATATATATATATATATATATATATATATATATATATATATATATATATATATATATATATATATTTATATATATATATATAAATATATATATATATATATATAGATATACTATAAAAAATAGTTAGTTAAATAATTATTTTTGTATATATATATATTCTTTATATATATACATATATAAATATATTTATTTTTGCCGATAGCATTATATCATGATATATCGATGAAGCGATATACACTCGCAATTCAAGCTTTTTCCGCTCTTATATGTAAAACCTTTGCCTGATTATTATTATTATTATTATTATTATTATTATTATTATTATTATTATTATTATTATTATTATTATTATTATTATTATTATTATTATTATTATTATTATTATTATTATTATTATAAAAAATAAAAATTAAAAAAAAAAAAATTAACATATATATATATATATATATATATATATATATATATATATATATATATATATATATATATATATATATATATATATATATATATATATATATATATATACTACTAACTATATATATATATATACTATATATATATATATATATATATATATATATATATATATATAATGTTAAAAGAAAGAACATATAATGGGAAGGTAAATAATTAACTACCTTCTCTGGGATTGAACCACCGCTTGTTGCGAATGAGGACAATATACC
>JABUQX010024789.1:10000-19936 GCA_015478945.1 Trachelipus rathkii | reverse complement strand
ATCAAGCTATCAAGAGTGACATGAAGTTTGGATATAGATATACAGCTTGTAGAATTCGATGCGATGAAAATAGTAGAGTGAAATAAAGTTTGGATAGATAGATAAATGAACCTTATAGATATCAAAACTCCAATCAATTAACATAGTTTAAAGGAGGAAGAGTTTGACTCCTCATATCCATAACGAGTGATGTCTGATATATAGAGCTGATACTGAGTGAGAAGTGAAAAACTAGTAACTAAGAGTAATGCAATAGAGAATGAGAGTGAAAAACCTCAAAAGTGGAAAGGGTAGACTTAGAGAGTAGATTGACGCGTTGACACTACAAAACCTCAGTCTCAAAATACTTTTGATTATGTCAAGCTCAGCCTAACACCGCTCAAGACTTCTCACCCATGGTCCTTAAAGGAGCATGTGATAGACTCTCATAATATCATGATTAGATAGGAAAGTGTAATTGTACATCACATGAGTTGACCTTCGAACGACGTAAAGCCATTACTGATTGATCTAGATATATAAAGATAGTGATAATAAGTACTCCTGAATTGCAATGCCAGTGAAATGATACGATGGTGAAGAGAGCGTTTGGTCAATATATATGATTTTTATCGCTAGAATACGACGAGCAGTCTATTCGCGCGATATTGAGTAGTGATGCAGAAGGTTGTCCCATGCCTTTTTCGGTGATCGTTTGGACATATGTGCAGCGCTTCCAGCACTGATAGAAATAAGTCTCGAAGTCTTCATTGGAATGTCATCAACAACTCGATGGATCATAGTCGCCTAAGCTCTAGATAAGCAACACTCTCCCTCAAAACACGGGTAGGAATGTCGTCTATACGGGCCACTAGCCTCCTGACGTTCATAGTAATTACTCAGATCCCATGCCACCTATATAGATCTATGAGTGTAATTAACAGGTTAAAGCTACAAGGGAAACCTGATTAGAGAAGGGGAATACCTAGAGAAGTGTATAGTGATATGAGGAAGATGTCCTTGAATCTCGTATATCCAGTATATGTGGTTAGAAATTATGAAAAAATAAATAAGTGATAGGTGTACACGAAGAACAGGTATTTGGCCTTTCGGATGACCGGGGGTGAAAACTGATCAATTTTCAGAAAGAAGTAATTGGGGTGAAGAAAGTGACAGTAGTATATGAGTTTACAAAATAGATTAGTTAGAGTAATGTTTTTATGGCAAAGTGAGGGCTCCATATGATAAATTTGTATCTCAATAAGTAGTAATGGAGGAACCAAGCAGGTGTAACACTCTTTTATTATTGTGAAAAAGCATGCGCTTAGCCTGAGTATTCGAATAATTACCCCTTGACCATACTACTGATTCGAGCATGAGAATTGATAAATTTATATATAAGTAAAGAGTGATAGGAATAATTGAGTAAGATCTATAAATTGTCCGATACTGCTAATGTCTCTCCTGAATGGAGCGAGAACAGGTTAAATCGAACGATAGGAGATTGAGATAGAGATAATAATAATTTTAAGTTGTATAGAGAATGAACCTGCTCATTCCCATCTCGGTATTTGATTATCGGCCCCCACTCACTTTCTCTAAGCGGTTGTAACCGATAGGTCATCCCTACCGCAGTTCTCAAAGATACAGATTTCATTTCTAAATAGAGTAGTTAGCCAAAAAACTCAAATACGTGACTCTAAAATTCCTCCACCTAATTAGCTACATATTATAATAGTTGCCATGAAAATTATACGTTTAGAGATAATGGTGGAGCTGCTTATAGAAAAAGTATTATATAATTTCTCAAAGCTACAATATAGGAGGAGAAATGGTGCTATTTATCAGCTCGAAGAAGAGTAGTGTGTGAAGTCATTAAAGTCATAGAGCGTATATTCATAGAAATTGGATATAAGTGAATCGAATCTTGTGTATAAGTGTTAGACACCTGGCTCTCGTCTAGATATAAAACCATGTTTCCACGAAATCGTTAAGAATTTATACTGTAATCGATATTTGGCCTCCTCCCCCTTGCATATGCATTCCGTGTGAGAGCGTGAGACCCAACCAACTCATTGTCGTGTGTTTGTACGTTGAACATCCCCTAAATATAATGATCGACAATCTCATGGAGTGTGTGAATGGGAAAAAGAAGTAACAGTCTCATGTAGAATAAATTCTCTTATTCATTACTCATTGTTCATATTATAGTGTGGTAACGTGATATAGGACCTTCCATTTCACGTCCTAGGGTAAGGCTCTCACAGAATATGCTCGAAAGAAAAATCACTCAAAAGATTGTCTACTTACGTAGTTAGATATAGTCGAGAAAAGTAATGTATTATAGCTGCACACAAGTACATGTGTGTAATGTTATGGAGATTCCTACGACTCAGAGAACTGCTCTACAGGAAGGCAAAATCATCCTTATCGTTGCACGTGTCTAAAGAGTTTTAACTCATTTATAGGCCCTCAGGCAACATAGTTTGTTTCTTGAAATTATAGTGCATCAGACAGGTATCCTTCGGCGTTCGCTCTTCCTCCCGTTCTTATTCTTCGTCTGTGATATAAGCAGTAATTCTCATATATTGATCCTCCATTTTAGGATCTCAAAACAAGAGAGTAATACACAAACTAATGTTTTGAGTAGTTGCAGCGTTAGAAGAGGTTGAAATATTTCTTCAATCTAGAGTGATGCGTCCAATGTATTAAGCACACGATCAGGTACTACGATACTGTTACCCTCCAAGATAGAAAATCCTCCTCGCTCTACTGACTTCCTCTACCCCTCCGAGCAGCTTTCTTGTATTCTCCGAAACCAGCTCATCTACGTTAGTCTAGCCGCGATCTGCATCAAATAGACAAACACCACAAGCCCCTATAATAGTTTAAAATTTTTCACGGTGGTTACACGTTTACTCATCCACAAACCAACATATCCACACATATCATAGTGCTCGGTCTCCTTTTATATCTATAACACCTAGTAGTATTCTAATATAACAAAACCCAAATGATTAAAACTAAAAACGCTCACAAATTTAAAAGATTAGTCATTACCTTATTCGATAGTAATTAGGTAAACTGGCCCATTTGAAAACCTATAAAATATAATTTTTTTAAATACTAACTCTCAATATATTACTAAAAGAAAATCATTTAAACTATAAAATCTTTCGTGTCTAATCTCTATTGTATTTCAGTCTTAGGAGTTGCATGGGCGTTCCTTGACGATTCTGAGACAAGCCCTCTTCATAATAGCCCGGTGGTTCCATTTGCCGCTTGTAGATTGCATTGCCTGCCCAGTAAGTGTAAAAATATAGACGATTAGGTGTTGTAGCTTTCCGTGATCTATCCAAGCCCTTCCTTCTCAACGTGATATCTCTATGTCTCAATACTAACACTTTCCCTCAGTGTTGGAGGCTTGAGAAACCGCTCATATGTCCAAACCTATTTTGACTCCGAATAAAAAACGAGCCATAATGCCGCTCTTGTATACTATTAAAATTCAAATTGATCTCTTTCGTACCCTCATCTGCTCTATATATCTGCCTCCTTTACTTGCCCCATACCCAAATGTTCTCGTGATTCTCTAATATCTCTTTGAAACTATAATTTTCTAACTTCTCATTTCTTGATCCTTGTATTCATATTACAATGGTCAATCTCTATCATTCATCCTCTTATCTTCACCGTACGCTCAGGTACGGGTTTCGGCCACTCGAGGTGGTCTTCGTTAGCTCGGACCGATTGGTATATCTCTTTTACCTTATCTTAGTTCGAGTTAATAATGAGCTTTTTCCGAGAACACCTTGAGAACACTCGAGGAGAACTCTTTTGCGTTTAGTTCCGGTGGCGCCTTTGACTCATCTTCCAAAGCATTATTGACACCGTTGTTATGTATATAATGAGAAAGTCAATAGTCGGACCCCAGCTCTGAACCCTTGTGGGGACACCTCAGGCACGTCGTCACTCTTTCACCTCAGACTTCCTCTCCTCCTCTCTCGGGTTTCCTCCTTTTCTTGTGCTTTAACTTATGTCTAGTTTTCTTTCAAATCATCGTGCTCAATTATACGTCTGTTTAGTGCTTGCATAGGGGCGATTTCATATGTCTTTCCTTTACTCTAACTTCGTACTCTCTCTCTCAATTCTATTAGTGGTGTTCCCCACAAACCAACTTACTTTGGGTTTTACATGTCTTATTAACACCTACTTTATTTTCCTACTTTTTGCTAATGATCTTCGATTCCTACTTTCTCGCGTGCCAAACTAACGCTATTAATCACTCATACCACATTATGAACCTCGAATCGATACCTTTCATGACCCTTACATCCTCTTTACTATACGGCATTTCAATTCTGGCTGCTACTTCTTATAATACCTCTCAATAGAGAGCATTGTCTCCCTTTCTAGTCTTAAATCTTTCTACGACTCTTATATGTGCTCGCTGATCTGGATAGAAATTTCCGGGTGGGGTCGTCGTCTTAAAACCTTGATATAAAATTCAATTTCTCTTAATAAAATAAATCTCAATCATATCAACTAATCTCCCTCTATAAGACACCTTTAACTACTTTCCTATCTCTTTCGATCTAAGGTTCTCTTCGTTCTCTTCCTTTGACTTATAAAACACCTTTGCGCTTTTACAATAAATACAATGTTAATAAGGTCTCTTTGAAATCATCGATAATCATCTAGCAACTCTTTTATATGCAGTGCGCATTTCTTCGGCTGTGGTTGCTTTATTGAGTTTTTCGAGATTCTTTTCGATGACTTTTTTTCCTTCATTTTTGAGAGCTTGCCTCCAGCTTGTTTACAACGTGAAGCCTCAATTCTGCCCTAGTGTATGGTAGTATACATGTTCTATATAATTTGATCTGATGGCGGCGGTATGGTGCCTCAGAAGACCTTTGCTTTTAGTCCTGCCACATCAGTCTGCGTCTCAGAGGTATCGAATGTCTCTAAATAAGTCACTCACAAAATTTCAAGTAAGAGTAAATGAATAAATACTGTTTCTGTACCCTTGCTGATCACAAAATTTGACACCCAATCCATCCTACTATTCTTTAAGTACTGGACATGCTCAATAGATCATGAATACATTAGAGTTCAGTAAGATTACATATATTCTCTTATTCAATTTATAAAGTATACTCAGCAATAGCTGGACAAGGATGTCTCAGTAGTGATGAATGCTATATTAACTCACATTTGAGTGTGGACGATATACCTCTCACAACTCTCATATATATATATCGATCGTCATTACCACTAATAAAAATACTAATGATAATAATAATGAAATTAATTATTACTTAAAATTACGAATGAAGTTAAAATCACGCTAAAAACATTAAAAGCACAATTGAGTATTTATGAATTAAGTGGATAATTGATGTTAGTAACTCCAGGCTAGTTCGTTGCAGTGCTTGCTTCTTTCTTTCCAGCCACATCTATCTGCCGAATTCTCTTCCATCCAAGTAAAGTCTCTGGGTTACAATACTTGATCATAATACTATCTCATTTTTGTCTCTAAACAACACGTTTTAGAATCATTTACTTATGTTTGTTTTTCTTCATTGTCTTTGTCTGAACTTATTCACCTCCAGATACTTAATCTTTCTCAGATCGTTATTGTTAATACTTCTACCTCCTCCTTCTCTCATTGAAAATAGGCTCTGCACCTTGTAATTAAGTAGAGATCTTTTTCATTTGATATTGATATACTAAGCTATTTTACAAGAACCAGATTTAATAAAATTAAAAATTATATTAAATAATAGTCTTAAAAAAAGTCAAAATAGTAAAGCTAAAAATTAGATACCACATAGGTGCTCTATATTTTATAATGCCTATGAAAAATATTTGGAGCTCAGAGTACACTTTTTAATTTCGAGTTAAGTATGTTATTTTATTACGCAAACTAAGCTACTTATACCATTTATCCTATTCTTATTACTTAAAAGATTGAACATAATTACTTGAAAAAGTTATTTTATTACGCAAAAGAACAAATTTATACAAGAACCAGATTATATTAATATATTTTCGAAGTCCCGAAGTTTGAACGAAATTTTAAACTCAGTCAGCGAAAACTTAGAGATGACCCTTTCTATGATACGTATGCACATGCATCTTATATATACTGTACCGTAGGCAATATTATACTTGATTTGTGATTGAGATATAGATAGTATAGTAAACATTATATATATTATAATTATAAATTACTTAGATTATAATGTTATATATTTTATTTTCACAATTTTTATTATATATATATTACTCTGAGTGAGAGGCAGTAAATATAGTTTGCTTCTACTACTAAATTCAGGATTAAAATGTTTGAGAGTGTTATAAATGACGCCCTAAAGGACATTGATCCTCAGCTTTATTCAATGGATGATATTGGATAAAAATTATATATCGTTAAAACCTAGCTCGAACACGTTCCAATAGTTGAATAATATATATATATATATATATATATATTATTAATATATTAATATATATATTATTAATATATATATTATATTATATATATATAATAATATATATTATATATATATAATATAATATTACAACTCATTTTATAAAATATTTACTCTAAAACCCATACTTCTTAAAGTGATGTATACTTAAAAGGTATTATAAGGTTGACAGTTCTCTATACAGTAAATAATTAACCATTATGTCCACTATAAATTCATCCACATAAAAATAGGTTTACCGCATTGGAATGAAGAATAGAAACCGCTATCCAAATTATATATAGAATAATATTCTATTAAGCACTGAGAAACTGGAAGAGAGATTGAGTGTGAACATTCACCACATCTACTTTGTGACAGGTGTATATCTCATTTACTTCTTGATATATAGCTATTACTTTCTTTTGGCTCGTATCTTCAATTAGCTCTCACAAAGGCAAATATATATAGTATATAGACTGGGACGTCCTCATATTCTCAGCCTCTATATACTTATTAGTATATATTATAATATATATATATATATATATATATATATATATAAATATATATATATATATATATTATATATACTATATATATAATAATTAATATATTATATATATACTATATTTATATTAATATATATATTATTATATTAATATATTAAATATATAATTTATAATATATATATATATATATATTATTAAGTTAATATATTATACATATAAACTAGGTAAATTAAATACTCATTAATTACAAGAATTTCATATATTATTGCAATCTATTTTAATTTAATTAGTTATTTTTGAGCTTTAAATTATTTATAATGTCAACATTTATTCATTTATTATCATGCAAACTGCTTTGCTTTTCAAAAATCATTGTTCTATAGAAATTGCAATCGATCCTCAGTGACTAATAGATTGTTATTTTATCTTCATTACCTAAAATCTCCATGATGTTTACTTCAATGATTGCAGTGTTAAATAGATTAAACACCCCCTTGTGGGCGTATACTGTGGATGCCTCGAGGTATAGGGTAATGTGCTCGTAGTAGTATTTGATGTTATTGTGTATATTCCTATAAATAAAATCGTGGAGTGGGTGTAGTGTGATAATTATATATAGTAATTATTTTAATTATTATTATTATTTCTTTATTAAATATAATATATAATATATATATTATATATATATAATAATATATATATATTATATATAATATATATATATTATATAGTATGTTATAATATTATATTATAAGTTAATATATAATATATATATATGTTAAATATTATATAATATTAATAATAGTTTATATTATTATATAAATATCTATTAATAGTATTATTAATTAATATATATTTATATATAGTAATATATTTAAATATTATATTTAATAATTATAATTGATTTAATAGTATGTAATATATTAATATATTATTATAACTATATATATATAAAATATATATATGCTCATTGATTTTTGTTTGTGTCTGTCAAATTATGGTAATAAGCTGTAGAAAAAAGATTAAAATTGATTTATTTAAAAATGGCATTGAAAATATAATTGATTATCAAAAGTGCGGTAAGATGTATAAATAGCGTTTGAGATAGAGTGAACTCTATATTATGGATCCAAACTATAACAAATAAAGAGTATTTACGCTACACTTGATATCTAGATTATATAGTATAGTGACCATAGTTCACAGCTAAGAAATACAGTCACCCTTTTGCCACATGCTATTTTTATTGTACTCATTTGTTTTTTTAAATGTATAGATAACGATTAATTGGTTGATTTCCTCACTAATTCCATACTTGAGATATATGCTCCAAGTCAGTAGACACGTACGTTTCACACTTTCAAACTGTCACAACAAGTTCTTTTTTTCAATTCATAATTGTCTAGTTATTGTCAACTGCTTTCCTTTTAGGCTTGGTTGAATCACTAATCTTTTGAACCCATGACTGCACTATTTTTAATAAAAATAATCAAAATAATAATAATAACAAATAATATAGCATCAATAGTTTTCATATTGAAAGCATGCGTGGTATGAGATTGATTGATAGCATACGGAGGTAAAGCTAACAAGTAACAAGTTGATACGTCATGTACTCCGTGAGAATTCGCGAGCTGAGCTAAGGCGTGCCACGAATTATGGTGAGTGTTGAAATTTTTTACTTCAAGTTGGATCAGCAATAACGAGTATGTACGAAAAATGTAGTTGACAGCCCCCCGTAAATATAAAATTTAAAACGAACTCCCTTATAATTAAATGCTCGGCTGTTTTAATCGCCAAAGAAGAAAGGTTTTATCACCATCACAACTTACAAAAATAAAATTATTTACTACATCATTTGAAACGTAATATGAATCAAAAAGAAATAATAAAGTTTGGCTAGGTGTAGATTTAAGCCGTTTTTCGTTTTTGCATATTGTGCTTACAAGAGACGTACAGAAATGCTTGGAGTTGCATTCGATTTATGTGCGAACTTACCGCAAAATTAGAGAAAAAGTGCTCAGCCTGTCATGTAAAGGTATTTCGCTGTTTATTCTGTATTAAGGTCCCTTATATCTCTGTGCTGTGTGTATTTCAAGCACGTTATATACAAAACCAATGTAAAAACAAAACAACATTGCAGGTGTGAGAATCGATAGGTTGCTCGTTTGGTTTATGAATGTTTCATTCAATAAAATTAGCGTTAAATCCTTAGAAAATCGATAAACTCCTTCGCTAATTAGTTGATTAAATTTTTATGAAATAAATAATCCTATTAATTATTATTTTTCTTAATCTATCTGTTGTATTCTCCTTAAAAACACTCCCACAATGACTCCCTCACCCAACGAGTCTAGATTTACAAATGTTTGTATCAGCAAGCGTTCGTTATACATGATATTCCGTGTCTCTAAAAACCTCGGACCTGGGTAATGGGTATAGATCGCATACTGTAGTGTTGATATATAAAATCTCAAATAAAAAATATCATCTTTAATATATAAAAAAAGCGAGTATCACAACCTTCAAGATATAATTTATAAAAGACCGTATTTATTAGTTTCTTGTGCGTATTTGTGCTACGAAAGTAAATGCTTCGACGCTTTGCGCATACAATTTTCAGAGAATCTATGCGCAATATAAGAGTGATCTCGATATACGTAAAACTAACTTATACACTCACAAACCTTAAGAATTTCTTTAAATTCTCGCAAGCGTGCTATTCCTGCTGCTTTGAACCGAAAAATATAAGCACGAATCTACAAAAATAAGATAGTTACATCATTAACGAGATAGCATCAAAATGGTATAGGCTCCCCAATACTTGGTTATCTGAATGTAATGTTTCATTGCAATTAAATAAGTCCATACGCTATACAATTGAAATCATTAATTTCTATCCGAAACTTGATAAAACTCCCACCCGAATCAACCCACACAATAGTAAATTGCAAATACAAATTATTATTGTA
>JABUQX010024789.1:0-2500 GCA_015478945.1 Trachelipus rathkii | reverse complement strand
TAATACCCAGCTCTAATACGCTTAGACATTCTTCAATAATCTGCTGAAATTCTAATATTGCATTTTCTCTGATGGCTTCAAGTTTAGTTTTAACTAAAGGACTTACGAGATTAGTTCCTGACAGCGACGAATTATATAAAATTAATTTAACCTCTGCGCTTTATATTATTAACAGATATGATACTTAAAAATTTTTAGTGTCTAGAAAATTTCGGGGGGGGCCATGGCCCCCCTCTAAATACGCCACTGTATATATATATATATATATATATATATATATATATATATATAAAAGTATCTATTTTACCAAATTTACATTTTATAACTAAATATGGTAATTGTTTGGATTAGCGCAATCCTAGGAAATCGATTTTTTATTTTTATTTTAAAGAAAATTGATTTTTTTTAGATTCCCATGAAGCGACCTGCCATATCGTTTATGAACACATTTTTAATTTAAAAATAACAAAGAACAGTTTATTTCAATATTAGAATTTCAAACTTGTAAGGTTATTTTAAGTTTATTAAAGTATTCACAGATTTACTTTGTCTACTTAACATAACTTAATATAACCTAAACTTAAAATTTCAGAAACAAAATTTGAAAATAAAATAAAAAAATATTTTTTTCCCCAAAGTGTACTATAGAAAAATATTTCTTCGGTACGAAATTGTTTGAATACGATAATTTTTTTAAGAAATCAAAATTTAGTAAGGTTATGATATGTTTGTTAAAGTATACACAAATTTAGTGTGTATACTTAACAAAACTTATAATAACCAAAACTTAAATTATCATAATAAAAATTTTAAAGTAAAAAAGATTTGAATGCCGTAAAATATTTAGATATGAAAAAGATTTGGCAAGCGTTTTAGATGGGGAGGAAAGATATTCAAAAAACTATCGGAAAAAATCGATATTTCCTAGCGCTAATCCAAACAATTACCATATATATATATATATATATATATATATATATATATATATATATATATATATATATATATATATATATATATATATATATATATATATATATATATATATATATATATATATATATATGCACTACCATTTAAAAGGATGTTACATAAAAACACATGATATCGAAAAATCGCCGAACTCTAGTCGTCCAACCCTGCAGTGTTACGTGTTAACTAAAACTCCAATAGAAGGAACGAAAGAGTTGCCACATGTTGCTTTATATTATCATGTTAATTTTATATGTTAACTTTGTTTTAATTTTATTTATTTTTATAGGCTGGTGGTTAGGGACGAAAACTTCTCGCGTTTCACTGAGGCCGAGAGATCTCGATATTTTGTGATTTATGCCTCCTGTGTATTCCATTGAGAAGTTTGGCAAATCTGTACCTTATTGCATTCAAAACATTGGGGAAAAATCGATTACATAGCTCGTTCGATATATATCGGTTATTTTAAAGTGAGCAATACCCTATATATATATATATATATATATATATATATATATATATATATATATATATATATATATATATATATATATATATATATATATGGAACTTGTCCTTTAAAAGGATGTTAACCGATATATATAACGAACGAACGGTGTAATCGTTTTTTTTTTTCAATTATTTCAAGGCAATAGAGCGGTAAGATAATATTTTAACCAAAGGAAGAAAATAAAATCGAAAAGATGTAAGAATCTGTTCTCGGCCTGACGACGGGGACTCCCGTCCCCTCTGTCCCAATTCAATGGCTCGAGCCCCAGTAAATTTTTTCTAACGTCTCAGAATGAAACTAAAAAGCAGCTTTTGGCAACTATTGCGCTACTTCATTGAAGTTTTTAGCTAACACGTGACACTGCAGGGTTCCACGCGGTGTTCGGCGATATTTCGATATGGTCCTTATATTATATCCCTTTTTATATTTTTATTTTTATATCTTATAGTTATTGATCAATGTATTTATAGGTTTATATATATATATATATATATATATATATATATATATATATATATATATATATATATATATATATATATATATATATATATATATATATTCCTAAAATTAACAAAGTTTTTCATTTCTTAAGCTAATGCACAATAGTTGAGAAATCATTCTGAAGACAACTTTGAAATTTCAAAATTAACAAGTTTCTATTGTCCTCTAAATGATATATTAATATTTCCTTCTCTCTTTAACCTTGATCCATATTAATTATCATTTAAGATGTTATTCGATTATATATATATATATATATATATATATATATATATATATATATATATATATATATATATATATATATATATATATATATATATATATATATATATATATATATATATATATATATATATATATATATATATATATATATATATATATATATATATATATATATATATATATATATATATGTTATATTATTATGAAGTTAAAAATGAAAACGCGAAAGCGTTTCAATGATAAATGAAACGGTTAAACACCCAAATTCTGAATCGAAGTACACTG
>JABUQX010024788.1:80000-84876 GCA_015478945.1 Trachelipus rathkii | reverse complement strand
ATACCGGGGAATAACGATATCTCTATATATAATTAAAGGGAGAAATGTTTTTAACGCCTTTAGCAGTATTCGAATGTCGGCTTTAAATAGTACGAGTACTCAATTGAAAATTCAGGCTAAAATTGTAATACTTTTTAAAATGTATTAAATAATTTCTTAAAAACAAAGGCATTTTGGTAGGCTTATTTGAACCGTTTCTATTACTTTAATTTTCACTGTAGAATTTTATGAATATAATAAAATATGTATGTATCAAAAATAATAATATATAATATAAAGTTATTGATATAGTTTAAGGTTATAATATAATTCGACTATAATAATCTTATAAATATTATGGAAAAATCTTAGAAATATCTTTGAATAATCTTTACCTCTTAGGAGTGATAGTGTATAGATATAATATATCTATAAGTACATTAATAATATATTATATTACGGCTTACTATATTATATTACAGGTATACGACTATATATAATTATTAATATTAATATATCTATTAATCTCTATATTCAATAGACGGAAGATTTACCTGTTGAACTTATTTTTATAATAATTATGTTACCCTATATAAATAATTATTATACATTAATTTATATTATACAGCATGAGAGTAATTCTTAATGTAAAGATTGAGCAGAAATAAGGAACTTACATTTACTCAAAAAAGCTCATTAATTATAGGAAAAGATTTGCTTCTATTATGCATTAATTATTTTAACAGTTGTTACTATAATATATATATATGATTTATATATAATATATATATATATATAATATATATATAATATTATAATATTATTATATATTTATATATCTATATATATTATAATATTAATATTAGTATATATAATTACGGATAAAAAGTAAATACTGAGCCCTTTAATTATAAATTCACAGAGTTTCGGAACGAATAGACGTAGACTTGAAAAATTATTGGGTAACAGATAGTACGGTTATAACTCAATTAGAATTGGTGAATGTACAAGGGCTCTGTACATTTAGTTAGTGAGATCAAGAGAAGGCTGGTAATCTGTGGGCTGTATACTCTCTTCTGTATAGGAATTAGGAGTATGGGCAATAACAAGGGCATTGGGAGCTATAACACAGCATATATACATGTTGTGACTAAGACATGGTCGGAGGGGACCTTATGGGAGAATCACCTGGGTAACCTAAGACTTGCGGATATGAGTTAATGTATGTGGGTCACGGGATGCGTTTCCTCAGAAAGTGAGACGATACTCGGGGGGCGATGAATAATGGTGTGTCGTGTTATGAATATTGGTTGTGATTAACTAGTATAAGAAGTTAGTAGCCACTCAGTAGCTAGGGATGACTGCCTGACACAAACACTAATCTTGGCAAGATGGCTTTTCGTATGAAAATCGAATAAATGGATTGGACGAGTGGATTTGATACATTCGATCCGTGCAGTGCCTGATTTAGCGCGGTAGGGGTCCGGGGAGGGATCACGATTAAGCAGCGGGGTTGCAGCTGTTCTGGATTTTGACGTTCAAGGATTATTCCATGAATCAATGTTCGCAATGGGTTGAGGTAAGGGAACTATAGTGTTACTGACCCATCCAACAACAGAATTTGAACCATCATTAGAGGAAGTCCTGATCCAATTGTGCCTTGTGCTGGTCTCATTTCATGCAGATTAGATAAAAGAGTCCAGAAGTAGTAGGGGAAATATTGGCACAAGCAGAGATGGTCGAGTGATGGTCGGCAAGTGACTGCTTATGGCTGTCAGTGAGTGTCCATGCGGAATGCATAGCACTCCAGTAGGACCCGATAATAGGAATGTCTCCAACTATAACCGACGGCGGCGAGGCCATCCAAAAGAGGGTACTGCCCGCAATTGCATCTGCGCGATACGTCCTTTCGTGAATTAATTTCGTCTGTTAATACTCGCAGACGGGCTTTTGTCGTACTTCGTACACGGAACACTCTCGATCTTGTCTGTAAATGTAGGCACCTTTGTTCCTAAGATACGTACGGAACATACCAGAATGGATGTGGTTCTTCAATGCAAATTGCCAGATCGTTGGGACACTTTAGGAAGGGTTGTCGTGGTGCAGGTGTATTGTGGACTTGTGTCGAGGCCTGTCCGGGGTGGTTAATTTCGCATTTGTTATGACCGCAAAGGCCTTCGAGCGCACACTGGTAATTGTCACTACACCTGGTGCATATCCTCATACCAGCTGTATGTTAGATAGATGGGGTGCTATGTCTGGTAAAGAGGTAGATGTAGTACTCATCTGTTATTAATGCAGCGCACGGGCCTAACTTTAATCTGGGTGTCTTGTCTCAGGGTTGTCGTGCCCATGCGGATTACCATTTTTCTCGCAGGGAATCATAGTGATCTAGGTGTTAGTCGTGGTAACAGTTGGACGCACCATAATGGAAAGTCGTTGAGTGCGCTATACATGATGCCTTGTCAACATCAGACGTGTTTTGACACAGTCAATGGGACGCGGTACTAGTGATCGTGTCCTTTGGCGGCAATGTGTTTGTGTATCTTTGCACAGCTCTCGATACTCTGTGACGAGTTGTTTTGACATCGGCACTGTGGACTCGAGCGCGTTGGAATGTGTATTATTGGGTCACTTCGGTACGTGAATGATCCTTCGGCTAGATTATAACCCCGAATAACTGTACACCACCTCTATCTTCCAGGTCTAGGTTACGTAAATTTTTGTTTCCTAAATTGAAGGTCAGGTGACGGCCCCAATATGGGGCACGCATACTTCTGTGACGTAGGGTTTTACATAGTTAAAATCAACGACTGAATGTGTTTTGTCTGGTGTTTGTATCGAGTGTCTTTATGGTGTGTTAGGGGCCTCTCCCCTGTTCCTTTTTGAAGTGAAGAGTTTATGCTCGTCACGTGCTATTATTTTTGACATTGATATATAATACTTAAATCAAATGATATTGACTCTGACTGATAAATACATATAAGGATTTTCCTAAAATTGGTAATAACTACATTTATTAATTATAGTTTTATAAAATACTATTTTTATTTATTATTAGAGGTACTAAATAACGTTATATAGTTATATAATACTAATATAATATATATCTTTGTTAATGTTTAATATTGATATTAGTATAGTACATATGTATCTAGATTTCTATACTATATATATAATAATTATTTTATCATATTATAAACTTTTAGACAGAATATTTTTAGTAATTATCGATAATATTATATGATATATTTATATCATTATACATATATATATATATATACTAATAATCAGAAATAATAAGTCAGTTAGTTACTATATTAAAGGATCAAGATACTAGCAATATAATCATTTTTACCTACTATATTAAATTATATATAATATATAATATTTATATAATTATATATAGTATATTCAGTATATTTTTAAAAAAAATTTACTTAATATATATATAATTTATATTATATATATATATATTTAATATATTATATATAGTATAATATATATATCTATTATTAATATATTATATTATATATATGTATATATTATTTATACTAATATGGGCGATAGTATAAATAGATTATATTAGCATAGTAGTATTATATAAGTATATAGTGATTTTATATTATATAGGATCTAGTGATATATTCCGCTGGTTAATGCGTCGGATGAAGAGAAAGCATAGAGGAGGAACTTAGATTCAGTGGGCGGAGGAGGCCACAGCCAAGCTTAGAAGCGAGAGGCGGAGTGCGGGAGGGGAGCGAGTTTGTGGGAGGTGTATATAGCACGCTAGATAGACAGAACTTAATTACAAAAAGGAGTTAATGATTTTCAAGTAAAGAGCATAATTATAATAATAGTTAATTATTATATGTATAATATATATATATTTATATATATAATAATATATATAGGATATAATATAGTATATACTATATATATATATATATTATTAATATATAATATATATAGTATTATATATAATTAATTATAGTATATATATATATATATTTTATATATATATTATATAACTATATATTACTATATATATTATATATATATAATATATATATATATATTATATATAGGGTTTATAATATAATATATTTTTATATATATATATATATATATAAGCTGTATATTATATATTATATGATGATAGTATCTATGACTTAATTACTAACTATAGTAGTATTACTATATATATATATATATATATTAGTTTTAATATATACTATATATACTAATTATATGTATATATATTATATATGTATAATATTTAATTTATATAATATATATAGCTATACTTATATATACTAGTATTATAATATTATATATTTATATATATATATATATATATATATATATAATATATATATATTATATTAGTATATATAAATTCAATATATATATATATAATTATATAAGTATATATATATAGATTTTATATATATTAATATTATATATAGTATATATATATCTAATATATTTCATATATATATATTATAATAATATAATATATTAATAAATATATCTAATATATTATATATATAAAACTATAATTATAGTATATATATATTATACTTTTATATATATATTATTATAGTGTATTGTAATAATATACTTATATGTATTATACTAATATATATATAGTATATAACTATATAGTATATATTATATTATATAATATATATATTCCTATATATATATTATATATATAATATATATATAATATATATAATATATATAATAATATATATATATATATATATATATATATATATATATGTATAATATATTATATATATTATTTATTATATACAATAATATAATAATATAGTATTTATATATATATATATAACTATATATATAATATTATATATATATATATACTTAT
>JABUQX010024788.1:20000-75000 GCA_015478945.1 Trachelipus rathkii | reverse complement strand
GTGCATTAAAACTAATTTCTTTTATATAATATATTTTATTGTTATAAGCGGCGAAATAAGGAATTATACTGTCAAATATAGACGTTTGTATTTTTACCCTAAAAGCCGTGCCTACAGTTTAAAATATAGCCCATATTTTGGCGGTCTTTTAGCTTTTTTCTGTTGTCAGCTGATCTACAGGCTTCCTTGTCTCCGACAACGCTTGCCAACGTTTTTTACGTCTCTGCCAGAAAAACAATTTTTTTTTCTTCTTTTTTTGCATTTTTAATTAGTGTATCGTCATTCCTACAGTCATTTCTTGCCGACCCCTACCTCATCTATTAATTATAAATTAATATTCATAAAAGTAGAAAAATTACGTATTTCTCCCAACAAAGCAATCTTTAAAAATTGCCATCAACAATTAAAAATTCCAAAATTATAACTTCTCTAATATTAATAGTCGTCTTAATTATAATTTTGTTGCTCTAAAAAATTTGTGTATGTATAATTAATTATATATACATGATTTCAATATGATCTCTATAAGACTACATGGAGAATGAGTGACTTGCTGTATGGAAATCCGAAAGATCGGAACGAATACTTCTAACCATTCTCGGTTACTACTACCCCGACTACGTCTTTACTACGACCACGTAGACCTTCAAATTCGGATGTCACAAGGGCCCCGCACTCTTCGAGAGATTACACTACCATAACTGGTTATTATTAGAATGCGGGACGATCAGTATCAAAGTCACGACCACGCCGACTAGACAATAATAACAAAAGTCACTCTATCTGAGATAAGTGACTTCCCTACCACATTATTATAATAATATATATAATAATAATAATAAAATTTCCTTTGTATATATATATATATATATATATATATATATATATATATATATATATATATATATTATATATATATATATATATATATATATATATAATTATATATATATATATTTTATATATTAATAATATTATATATATATATATATATATATATTTATAATTGTATTATATAATATATATATATTTATATATATATCTATATATATATTTATATATATAGTTATTATATCAATATATATATATATATATTACTATATAATATATATATTATATATATACTAATATATATATATAGATATATATTTATTATATATATAATATATATATATATATTACTTTATTTATATATATATATATATAATTATTATTATATTTAGATATATAGTATTATATAATATATATATATTATTATGATAATAATGTAGGAACCCTTTGCTCTCCTCTCTCGTAAACATCCTTTTCCATTAACATTATCTCTTATAATAATATAATATATAATAAGTATATATATATATATAATATATATATATATATATCTATTATATATCTATAATTATATAATATATATATATATTATATATATTAATATTATATATATATTAGTAATATATATAATAAGGAGACTCTTTGCTTCTATATTTATCTAACTAATGATAAATAATAATATAAATAATAATAAATTATACAATATATTTTTTTTTATTATTATTATATTATTTTTTATCTGAAAGACAGTTCACTCAATCGTTCAATTAATGCAAGCGTGCTGGCATTGTTCAATAAATGATTACTTCCGCGCAAATTAGAACTGAAGGATTGAAAAAATACCGACTTGACTCTCTCTTGCGTTTATTCTACTATGTGATTATATTCTATTGTATATATATATAGATATATATATTAATATATATATATATATATTCATATTAATATATATATATTATTATAATATATATATATATATAAATATTAATATATATATCTTATGATATATATTATATTTATATTTTATATTTAATTATCAACGATATCAGTGTCAGTAAATAAATAATGATTTTTTTTTATTGAGCGACGTCCTGTTTCTAATCTTAATTCATTTTTTATTGTATTAAAATAAGTAGGTTAAATTTGAGAAGAAAACATTCTTCCATTTTTCCGAATCAACCTTGCCTACGTTCAAATAATTTTCATATGAAAGAAATGGAAATTCCCCTTTTCTTTATTTTATAAATTATATTCGTTTTCTTCTCTTATAATTATATATATTATGATATTTAATATTATATATATATATTATATGATAATATATATATATATATATATACTATAATCTGCTACTTTTTAAACTTTTTTAACTTTTGTTACTCTTTTTAATAAACATAAATTGTCGCTATATATATTATATATATATATATATATATATATTAATATATATAATATATATATATATAATATATATATTATATATATATATATATATAAATATAAACCTAGTATATATATAGTATATATAAAAAGGAGGAGGTTTTAGAGGAAGGAAGAGGAAGAAATATTAATTTTCATATATATATATATATATTATATATATATATATTTATATTAATATATATATATATATATATTATTTATATATATATGATATATAATTTATATATTATATATATATTATATATTATAATATATAAAGTATATATATTATATAAGTATATATATATATATATATATATAATATATATATATATTAATATAATATAAGTATATATATATTATATATATATATAATATAGTATAGTATAGTTAATATTATATATATATATATATATATACTATATAATATATATATATTATATATTATATATATATATACGTTACACCTCCTACATCTTTCATGAATGGACTCAACCAAATGAGACTACTAGGGACGGTAGTACTACTATACTACTACTACTACTACTACTACTACTACTACTACTACTACTACTACTACTACTACCACTACTACTACTGATACTATAACTACTACTGCTCCGTTACTACACCTCTCACTCTAAGAGTGATTTGGAAATGGAATTTAGTTACTGCGGTTTCATAGTTAATGGTGCGTCAGCTCCGCATTGAGGTGCCTATGGTAGTATTCCATCTCAAGTAGTTTCCACTCCTATTCCATATAGCTTACCTAACAATTCTTTGCATGTGGGCAATACTATGGCTGAACAGCATGTGCCTGGGATTCCATCTTCTTCTGTAGCTAGTGTAGGGACTCTTTCCTATCCTTCTACCTATAATGCTATTTCTGCTCCTTCTTATAACGCTTACTTAGGCATGCCTGGTACCTATTATTATTATCAGCAGAAGCAGATCCCCTCAGCCCTACATTATGTATCCAGAACTGGTCCTCCTAGGCTATGACTAATATACATGGACCACACATATAACGTGATTACCAACCTTTTAACATTCAGAGGTTCTATATACGAGTACCTGTCCACTTTATTAAGGATATTAACTCTAAAGGGCTTTGGGAAGAATGTTTAGTAAGATGGCTGTTTAATTACTTGACAGTATGCGTTGAAGCCTGAAGGGAGGTGTACGTCTGAGAGGAATCATTGCTTCAAAAACTTGGAAACTTAAATCAGGAAAACAATGCAAACGAAAAGAAGGGCTCATCGAATAAAATGAAAGAACTTAGGATTTCGCCCGTCGTGGTATGATACGAGAGAAAACTTTTAGTATTCTCGAATTTAGACCAAACTGCTCACGAGATCAAGTTTTAAGTTCATGTAACGCAATCGAATGAAGTAAAATTGGAACCACAACCGATCCCTACTGCTATAATGCACTTCACGTATTAAGAATACTGGCTGTTTGAAAGACAATCGATTGTTAGAGGAGAGAAATATCTGATAATTAAACAGACATTATAGTTTCTAAAGTACAAAAAATATTCTAAGAACACTTCAGCGCCGAGAGTCATTGAATATTTATGATGCCAATATTGTTTTTCACGTCCAAATTGAACAGATACATACTCGAAAATTGTCCAATGCCTATTGTCAGCCATTTCAAGGATCACTTCTCTTGACTAAGCCAGAAAGGTACGTATTTTTAGAGAAAATTCCTGCGAGAAGCCCTCATAATATGTAAGTTTCCAAGTGAGAGAACATAAGAAAGCTGTGTTTCCGATGGAAAGATACGGGCTTAAAACGAAAGATTGGCCCGTTATAACCAATATTGCCTCGGATTCTAGTTGGATACATGCAAAGAGGGACTGAGAAGAATGTAAAGCTCTTTCAGGAATTCAGAATCGGGCGAAGCACTAAAGCCGCCAAGATTCAGCTCCGGTAAAGGTAGCGAAAAATTCATCAAGCTCAAGCACTCACAGAGAACATGTAGGCATCTTGGTATATGCAGAGAAATGGTAATAGTACAGAATCGAAAATGAACAAAAATGAGCAAATCCAGCCTCGATCGACAATAAAATTCGACTTTGCTGTCACTCATTTCTAGGTTTCTAATCCGATGTATTCACTCTTCGCTATGCTCAAAAATGGCTCAATTCTTTCCGTCTCTAAGCAGCTAAGATCGAATTTTTCTTATCTTTCTACCTACTAATTAACTCACGCAGTACCTCATAGAGTAAAATGTTGACTGATTTTGCTTAAAACCCGTTCCTTATTTTAATTCTATATAATTACAATTCTATTAAATATTGCGCTATGGATGATATGATCAAATAGAATTTACTTGAAGGACTATGATAGAGCTTCCCCCTCTCCTTAGATTTACCATTCGGATATACAATCAGTCTTATTAGATCCTAAATACGATTAATAGTTATGAGGAAGGTCTCCCAGAGGGCCCCCTTTTAAGTTAAAAGTCGGATACCCTTCGTACTCGATATTCTCTGGCGAAATAAATTTTCAGGGAGTTCTTGTCAGAGGACTTCATTCCCTTACTACAACTTATCTTCTACGTCAAATTTCTAGCTCTTTTAGTAGAGTGATCTTTTCTGTCCATAACTATATTTTTTCTTCTCACTTCTTCCCTAGGATGAAGGGATAGTATATAGTCTTATTACAATTAACCTATTTAATAATGCTGACGTAGGTTATTCTACAGACTTTTGTCCCTAGGTGACCACAGAGTTCTAGGCTAAAATCAATTCTAATTTAAAAAAAACTATGCATGGGCTTTCTAATAAGGAAGTAGAGCCTAGAAATATATACTGTGGACTTTTAATATTAATTGCTATCTCAAGCCAACTTTAAGTTTATGGTCTTATGACTATTATTTAATAATTAAATTGGGAATTTATTCTTGCACGATTTCCTTGTTGTAGTAATAATAAGTTCATTTCTCACAAGAGTTATTTATTAGGAATAGATGATAATAAAAGGAGTTGGCTAGTTTTAATAAACCTAAGATATATAGTGACATGTATGTAATGACTCTAGAAGGAGAAGTGACGTGAAATCCTTAGTCATAAGTGCTATAGCATTCACAGCTCGAAACATGTCGATATAAACAGAATTAATCAATACATGTGAAGAGCTTCCACTCATACAACATCCGACATATAGTTCATATGGCATTAACAAACGATGCATAGTCAAATGATTTATAATTGAAAATCATAAATTTTAAGGAAAATGCAGATTACTTTGAAGAACCTGTCAGAGTTCTTCTAGATCTTGGATCAAAGAGCTCCTATTCTATGGTAGGGATTCTTTTCAAAGACCTTCCCTTTATAAGGTTTTTTATAGGGGAGAAATTCTTGATACTTCCTCCACGAGGAGAACACACAGCTTCCTCAGAAGTACCATTTCAGAGTCCTACGATTCTGGAAAACTCTGGGGCTTCCTTTCGAGGGGTACACTGATATTGCAACAGAGGGATCTTTTCCTGATCTATATCTTAGCATCTTCAGATACATGCTGATAAATTTAAGTAATAATTGTTAGGTACAGATTAGATAGTACAGGGAATTTCCTCTGAGAGAGTTAAGTCGCCTGGAGCCGAAGTTCTTAGTTCTCCTCCGAGGTGAGGCTTAAGCAGATTCTCATTTTTTACTTAGCGATTAGCGCGTGATATATTTCGGGCGCGAACATGCTACGAAGGGTCTTTTTCCGCGGAAATTTATTATAGTTTCTCTTCAGATGAGAATGGACCGTTAAGTATTTAAACTATATATAAATATAGAACAAAGAAGTTAGGAAGATTTTAAAAAATCAAGACAGCACAAAGATAAAAAATTGCGACTAATCAATGCTCGTGTTTCAAATAATTTTTCTAGTTATACTGCCCCATCTGTAGCTCACTCCAGGTATAAAGAGGTCTATGGCTTTCGAGAAAATGTATAAGGGCTCACAGATTTTTGATCAGCAGCATCGCTTATTTCAATTCCAGAGTTTGTTGTTACCTCAGAATGCTATCTCAATGAGTTTCCCATAGGCAGTTATTTGGTCATTAAAGGAGATGCCAAAGGTAACAAAATTCGAACAATTGTTGAAATTATGAATAATAATAATTATTTATGTTATATATTACTCCTTCACATTGATAATATTAAGAGGAGAGTCCGTTTTATTCTTAACTGACACGAAGAATATTTTGATCAGTCGCAATTTATTCTCTTCCTGACTCAGATAGTGTGCATAATGAGCCTACTGTTACCGATTCCTAGGTATAAATAGAGTCAATCCTCGAAGAAATTTTACAAATGTCTTAGAAATTTCACCTAGTACCCTTCAAATTATACTTCCTTAGTAGCTTCAATTACCAATACATACTAAGGTTCTTATTGTGCCGTTCTGGGCACTATATTAGAGTCAATTTTAAAAAGAAATTCAGCAAATAATAATCTTTTATCATCATTTGCCAATTTCCAGTGGGATGTGTGAGAGTTATATGCCAATGGGTTCCTGGGTTACAAATGGAGCCAATTTTTCAGAAAAATTCTATAAAGAACTTAGAATCAACATACGGACATATTACCTGCGGGTATATCCCCCTAGAAGAAATAGGTTCCATTTTGATGAAAATGTCGAAAGTCCAGTTTTTGATCAGTTCAATTTTTCTCACGATAATTCATCTTACAGACATCACACTCCTACAGTACCTTATATAGATACGAATAGAGTAAATTATCAATAAAATTTCAAAAATTTGAATGTTCAGAATAGACATTATTCACCGAATTTTCAAAATAATTCAAATTTAGGACATTGCATGCCTTCAGTACCGTTCCTGTGTACTAATACAGCCGATTGTGAGAAAAAAATCTTTAGTGTAGATTCTAACTTCGATCCTTTTTATCATCCTGTTTCGTTTTATGGACGTCCCACGGCCATAGGATCATTCCAGGACTCAAAAAGAGTCGATTTGAACAAAATGGCAAAAGTCCAGTTCTTACAGTTGAATAATTCTCACTTCAAATTCCATCTTTTTTTGTAGTTATCCAAAGCCTCAAAAGACTTTCAGAGAGGATTCATCGCTTGCGAATCCTTCTTTTAAAGCAAATTTACAGTAGATTTTCACGGAATTGTACTCTCAGAAATGAATTTCCATAGTGGGGTAGTACAAAATGTTTAGATAGATGAATGATTTATTATACAAATGTATACTCTTCCTCTGTGTTAGAGATTTTGCGGTATCTATGGTACATTCTTCCTTGTCCAAAGTATGAGTTGAATTCAATGCTTTCCTCCTGAGAAAATCGCTCTTATACTGAAAGTCTAAAAATGAGTTCTAAATTTCAGGAACACTATTCTTTTTGTTTGTGTGTGAGTGTGATGTCTACATGTTATGACAGATAAAATATTATTGGAATTAGTCAATTTAAGTGCTGATACTATTATTTTGATTAATCACACTTATCTTAAACAGCTTCTCCATATACTTTTACAAGCTAATGAAGCACTCTGCAATAATGATTTATAAATGCAGTTACTACATTCCAAATGAATCTTTTGACTTCAAATTTAGAGACAGAGTTTACGTGAAATTTGTTTCGAGTTCTAGTAATAATTCGAATAAATATGTTATTGATATTCCCCTCAGTTAGAAGTGATGTTGACCCTTTTTAGTCAAGATAGAGATTCATTGCACTTGGAGACGATCATGTTGACTTTGTAAATTTGAATAAATTTTTATTTATAAACTTATGGAGGTAGTAGTCCTACCATATGTTTTTTGTTTACTAGGGCCTATCGTATCCACGCACAAATACATAGATATATCGATGAATGGGTTGGAAGATAGCTTAGATAAGCTATATTACTCCATTGTTTCTGCAGTTTCATTCTGGTAGTCCCGAAAAAAGACAGGCGGAAAAATGAGAGTAGTAGGGTTGACTATAGGAAACTGTAAATCTCCTTCAACATCCAGATCATTTCCGTTTTCGCCGAGCATAGCAGAAAAGCTTGTCGCTCATAATGGCAAGCGCGCGCATATCAGATGCCTGACCTGCTCTAGTGCTTTCAATCTTAGGGTCTTGAGGTTTAGACACCATAAACTGCCTTCTCTACTATAGAGGGCACTACGAGGTATTGCGGATGCTCAGGAACGTGCAATAGTTGTCCTCTTTTGTTTGATTATAGAACAATTGAAAGGCTGGTTTTGTGTCCGTTTTGCTAAGTGTAGGTTGTCTTTGTTCATAAATGACATATTAAATTATTGTCAGTAAGATATATCCTACTCATTATTCAACCTTATCTAGGTCTTAAAGTACCTTGAAAATAGCCACCTTTAAATAAAGCCATGAGGAAATGTTCTTTCCTTTATATATATAAAATATTTATGATATATATATAAATAATTTATTTATTTTTGTATATATATACCTTAATATTTCTTACATAATTAGTATTATATACGTATTATATATAACAATATATTATATATATATCCACTTAATAATATATAGATATCATATTACATATATAAGTTATGTATTTTTTGTCTATCATAATGTTTCCCTCGCTACCTTATAGTTTATAGTATATTTATATGATATGGTAGGTATATTACTTATATTAGCTATATCTATTATTATAATATATTTTATATACTATATATATATAATGTTAATATTAATATATTATATTAGTATATTATTAAAGTTATATATATATATATATATAAAATATATATTATACTATATATTATAATATATATATTAAGTAACTAAATAATATAATAAATATAGTAGTATATATATTATATATATATAGTTGATGTTGTATGGTAGTATATATATATAATATAATATTATATATATATTAGTATATATATATATATATAATATTATAGTATAATACCTATATTTATATATAATAATACTATTATACCTTTATATAGAGTAGTGTTATTTCATCCGGCTATTTTATAGTTTTTGTGTAATGAAATTTGATTTTAGTAGTTTATTGTGGAGGTATCATAGGTAATGATATTAATTATCTATTGTATTGGTGTGTGTAAAAGTGAGGTTATATCTCGTATATATATAATTTGGAATGAAATATATATATGTATGTGGTGCAAAATGATTAGCTTGACACATTAACATATTAAAGAATAATATAGAATAATACGTCCTATTGTATGTAATGAAGTAGAGATTTTCGCTGTAATATGTAATAATAATCAATATAAATATATGATTTGATAATGTGTGTATATGAGTATGTGTATATAATAATATATATAGGTGTGCGTATACTAAATATTTAGGCTGACAACTACTCTGTTATAATATTAAAAATATTATAATGTTATTACTTATTTATATTATTGTACATAGTTAAATAGGAGTGTAAGAATAAAAGTGTGAAAATAAAGGTGAGTGAGAGTGAGTGTGGAAAAATTGGTACTGTAATATGGTTTATGATGTGTTTATTGCAGATGGGGTGGGTCAGGGTTTTTTTATATGATAAGTGTTAGTTGTAGTAGTAATATTATTATATATATAATATTATAATAGAAGTGAGTTTAGTAAAACTTGGGGTCAGAACAAACCAAGTGGTATATTATATATAGGGTGACTTATTAAATAGTATATGCTCTAATATATATGAATATATAATTATATATAGAATAGATGATAAATATATCTATACTATATAATACTATCTATTATAAGTGATCGTTACCTAACCAATATATACATATTATAACTTTATTAACTCGGATATATATATACTATACTATATATACTATTATACTAGATATATATATATATATAATATATATAATATATATATTAAATTAAATATTTATACTTATATACTTATATATATGAGTATTATATTATATATATATATATATATATAACTATATAAATAGGATATATATAATACGTATATAATATAGTATTGTATAGTAGTTATACATTATATATACTAATAAATATATTTATATATTATTATGCTATATATATATTATATATTATATAATGTATATGTCTTATATATATATATAAATTATGTATATATAACTATATGATTTATATTATTTTATAGCTATTATATAATTAATATAGTATATAATTCACTACAATGTTGTTTAATATATATGACCACAATTTTGAGACATAATGACAGTGATTTACGTGTTAACAGATGATGGTAAGTTGAAACTTGGCTTATGTTGGTAATTAAAGAATAAAATCGCGAAATCAAAACAATATATCACGAAGATGCCCAAGATATATTCCAATTGTTTATAGTGAGGAACTTAATTGTTTCCTCAATTAGGTATATCCTTCCGTCTATTGATTTGAGCAACGAATCGTCAACATTTTTATGTCAGATTGAATGAAATCGACACTCTTAGTGTTATAGCTCGATGATTTTCATCACTTTTTGTGTTATCAATTTTAAATATTTATTTATATTTATTAATTCCTCAATATTTTTCTTACTTTTGAGCAATTTCTCTTCGGCAAAGTAAAAAATTAAGAGAGTGAGAATTGTTTTATCGTTTAGCATTATCAATATTCGTTAAAGGATGATCGTTTCTTAATCGTTTGGTAAGCACTTGGGTCAGTAAGCACGGGGTTGTTATATTTTACCACTACTGATTTACTACATCATCTATATAATACTTTTAAGTGCCTTAGTATCGTATTCTATTTATATATATTAAGATTATAATATATATATATATATATAGTAATCTGCTATAGATTTGATAATATATATTAATATATAATATATAGTATAAATTAATATTATATAATATGTATAAATACAATATATATAAATTATTATATATATATAATATATATATATATACGTTATAGTTATAATGATATATATATAATGATGATATATAGTTATATAGATATTTTATTTTAGTAAAAGTATAACAGTATATATATATAGTATATACTATATATATTATATTATATTATATTTATAATAATATATAGATCTATATATATATAGAATACACCCACTCCTATATAATATATATATATGTATATATTTATTGTTTAATTAGTTTTTCTCCATTATTTTACCTATATAATATTATATATATATATATATATATATATACTATAATATACATATATGGATATAATATATATTAATAGTATATATATATTATATATAGTATACTATATATCTTATATATATATAATTATTATATATAATATATAATAATATATATATTATATATATATAATATATATCACTATATATATATATATATATATATATATATATATATATATATTTAATATATATATATATGTATATTATATATATAATATATAATATATATATATTATTATATTATATATTATTAAGTATATATATATATATATATATAATATATACTATATATATATATATAATATATATATATATATTATACATCATATATATAATATATATATTATATATATAGTATATATATATATATATACATACGATATATATATATATATTATATATATAATATACATATATTATATACTATTTATATATAATATATTATATATAATATATATATATATATTATTATATATTATATATTTTATTATATTAATATATATAATATATAATAAATATATATATATAGTATTATTATAAATATTATATATATATATATTAAATATATACTATATATACTTAATATAAAAATAATATAGTAATAATAATTTACATAAATATAATTATAATATATATAGTGTATATAATAGTTTAAATAAATATAAATAACTAAAATAAATATCAATAATTATACATAAATTATATAATATCTATATATATAAATATAATATAGGATAATATATCTCCTTATTTATAATAATGCTATTATAAGCTCATTAGTAGCATAATAATATATAAACCTTAAACTTTTATAATATATATACAGTAGTAAGTAATATATAGCGCACACTATATTCCACTAGTTACTATACGTAATAATCATATTTATGTTGAAATCTACACATTGTATTATAATATACTAATATGAAATTGACATTTATATATATAAATAATAATTAAGTATACTATAATATATATAAATATTATTTAAGATTACTACTAGTTATAGTATAAGGTAGAGTCCATATGCCAATTCTATAATAATATACAAGCCATAATATAAATACCATAATAATAAATAAATACATAATAAATATAACAAAATAATATATAAAATAATATAACTAAGAATTATATATAATATATAATATATATATATTAGTATAATATCAAGATATATACATATATATATAGTAATATAATAGTATCTAATATATATATATTATAGGTATATATAAGTAATATATAAATATGATATACTACTCCGACTAGTACTATATATAATCATTAGCACAATATCTCACTATTAATTAGTACTACATAACTTACCAAGACTATTATAATATATCTTTATATTTAAAATATAATATATAATATAATAGTATATATATATATAGTATATTGTATTATATTATATATAACATATATATATATAATTATATATAATATATACTTAATATCTATATAGTATATCGTGACGTTATAGTATAGATTATTTGGTACAATATCAAATATAGTGAATATATATATATATATATATACTATACTCATTATATATATTTATATATATTATTAAATTATATATTCAATAAGACTAATAATAATTATAATATATAATTAATAATATAATATAATTATATAGTAATCATATATATATACTTGTATAATATTAATGTGATTATATATATAATAATATATGATAAAGATGCATACATAGATTAATATTTAGTAGATCACATATATATTATATAAGTATTATATAATATTTATATTATACTAACAAGTATATAGTATATAATATTAAATAATATATACTTATTTACATTATTAATATTAATATGCATATTATATATCTATTATATATATTATTTTATATATATATATATCTATAGTATATATATATCATGTATTTATCTATATAATTATATATATATATTATATTATATATATACTATACTATAGTATAATATAATATACTAATATTATAATATTTATTGATACTATATTATAAGATTAATCTTAATCCTGATATATTTACTATTACTACTTATCATTACTATATAATTACTAATATAAAATAATAATAGTATAATATATATATATATAATATAATATACTAATATAATATATATATATATATATATATATATATATTATAATATATATATATAAGAACCTCATATATATATCTATAGTATATATATATAAATATTAGATATATATTTATACAATAATATATATATATGACTATATTATATTCTATATTTCATAATATTATTATAAAGATCACTAATATACTATATATATATAAATATAGTATATATATATAAATATTAGCATAAGTAATATAAATTCAAATAATTATTGTTATATTTATATTATTTATATATTATATAATATATAGATAATATACTATAATATATATATATAATAATTTTCAGCATAGTATTAGAAATTTGCGCTTTTTCAAAAAAGATGTGGAATAAAATTCCTCTACTACTTTTACTCCTATCAAGTCTCAGAACCAAGCGCACAATTTAGATATTGGGTAATATATATTTTTTTTGTTTCCCTTGTTGGGCAAAAGGTGGCGAGTTACAGGAAATTTTTAAGACAACTTTAATTCAATGTCGGCTTACACGGCTTTTACAATACTCAATAAAAAGATTTTTTTTTTTTAATTTGAAATTGAAATAAATAGTGCTTAATGATTCGCAGATTTCTTCTGTGCAACATCTAGATCTACTGTAAAGATTTAGAACGAGCATTGCGATTATTAAGTCGTGTGAGAATACAGAGAATCCTGCGGCATAAAGTAAAGATAGAGGTTATTATGCTGTGCACCATAGATTCTTGCCATCAACTGGAGGAGGTATGCAACTGGCTGGTTTCGAAGAGCAAATCTTGTTTTAATATTGATATTTTAATGAAAATGTGACAATAATTTGACTTGCACAAAAAGAATGAAAGGGTTAGTAAAAACATGAAACTTTTTTTAACGAAAACAACTAGATTCTACCCTTTTGATGAGAGCTGTGTGAGTGGAACTACCTCTGATGTTTGAGGCATACTCCACTCTATATAAGGGGCAGACAACACCTCTATTAAGAACAAGCAATTAAAGATATGCCTGTGAAAAATCGAAGGAGCCTCTGAGCACCTAACCTATTAGAAGCTCGTTTAGCAAGGGAATTAATGTGAACTTTCTAATTAAGACCACATGAAAAAAAACACTAAAAAAATTAGGTAGAAACGAAGGTTTAAATTGTATATTTTCAAAGTAGTTCTACCTGTGTCGAAGATTACATCTAGCAGTAAGATGAAGAAATTGACTTTAAACGCATTGTAAACAACTATGTTTCAAATCTCCAAATAAAAAATTCTAGAGGGGTCATTGGTTAGTGTTTGGAATAGTGCCAAATTTTATTAGGTAATTCTTTGATGTTGGGAGTGGCATCATTTAAAATGAAATGAGTAATGAAAGTGGGTTCGTCGACATATGATTTATAATTTTTATATATTTAATTTATATATTTATATATTTATATATTGTAATATTTACATTTTTATATTTAATTTTAGTTTATATTTATTTTACCATATTTTGATAATTAATATCTGTAATTATGTAAATTTATAATTTTATATATGTGCAGATATTACTTGAGCCGTTCAATTTAGCTTTTAGAATTAAAGTTTGATCAACTATATAATATTATTTTCTCTCAATAGCAATCTCCTCTATCATATGGCTCTCAGTCATATTTTCTAGATAGATTTAGCGATCATTTATAATTATATTATTTTCTACTTAATTCACATATTTTCATTTTTTTACAGTTTATAAATATAACTCTCCCAAATAATGTATGTAGATCTCTCTTTATTAAATTTTTTTTCTTATCTTTCCTTTTTGTTTTTGTTTTGTATATTATTTTTTTTTTTTTAAATCTTTTTTTCTTTTTTTGTTATCTCATAATGAGTTCTATTAATTTGATAACTGTGGTTAGTAAGCGACTATATATTGATAATTTTGTTTTTGTATTTGTATAATTGAATTATATATTTGTGTCGTTATTTTTCTCTTTTTTTTTTTTGTTATGTTAAAATAGGGTATATATTTTATTTTAATTTATACCTCTCTCGTAGTTTATAGATTTACAATTGATAGCTGCTCACTCACCTTCTTTTCTCTCATTAATTTTATATATTTTTATTATTTTATATTATATGTAGCATAGTTAAGATATTCTTCTTATGTAAATATTTTGTTATATATCAAGTTAAAACATAAAAAGGCATAGATTATGTATAAACTTTGTTGTAATAACTCATACTTATGATTAAATTTTATATTTTTATTATGTGAATATATATTTATTATTATTAAATTAATATACATCTATAACTCATTATAAATTAATTATATTAATAATTATACATTTTTATTTATATTTATATTCCAACAGTAAATTTTCCTTAGTTAATATATTATTTATCTTAAATATATTTATAAAATTTCTATAAAAAATATTATTTATAATTTAAAATCTGATATTTATATTTATATTTGGTAATATATATAAAATTAAAATAATTTAATACTGGATACAACAAAAATCTATATTAATATATTTATATAATTTCATGTAACTTAAGTATTATAGTTTTGTACATGGTATTTATATTATGTGAGGATCAATATTCTTGAGTTGAATATTTCAATAATCTCTCTAGTGTATAATAAATGTTTCATTCTTATTTATTCTGTGATTATTATTTTTAATATATAAATTTAAATAGGTATCTTTTGAGTTATACTAATATTATATGGTGTATTATTATCAATAGGATATCGTAACTAAAAAATATAGATATATTATAGGATTAGTGATGATATGATATTCGTGTATTATCTATATTATATAGGTATCTCTCGTATCGGCCTTACTTTTTGGGTATATTACGGAAATCCTAATAATTATTATATTTACATATTAGTAATTTTTATATATTATATTATATTATATTATATTATATTATATTATATTATATTATATTATATTATATTATATATTATATTATATTATATTATATTATATTATATTATATTAATATTATAATATTATATTTTTAAATATATATTATATATAAGTTTTATTAAATTATAATTTATTATTATATTATTATTATATTATATTATATTATATTATATTTTTATTAGGCTTTTCCATTAATTTTTTTATAAATTTATTTTCATATTTCTACTGTACCCGAAGACAACGTTTCTAATCCCATTTTTTGCTGTTTGTTCTACTCAGGGTTTTAACTCATCTACTCCAGGTAATTCTCAATTTATTAAAAAAATCAACGTTTTTCAATGGTTCTTGACATTGGGTTTAAGAAATAGTATTTCAATTGCTTAAAAATATTTACATGAATTTTTCATTATGTGTTAGTAATTTAAACATTGTTGATAACTGAAAGCTACAAGTGAGGTGTTGCAGTCTCAGTTCAAAATTAACGACTTCGACTCGGACTCTGACTCCGACTCTGACTCTGACTCTGACCTCTTCAAAATTACAGACTACTACCGACTCCGATCAACGACTCATTAGCATCGAACTACGCACGAGACGTCCGGAGCATCCTAGACTTCCGACTTCGACCTTCCGACTGCCGGACTGACGACGTACCAGATACTCCGACTCGATCCTTTTGAAGAGATGTAAGCCAGCAAGAGATGGACTCCGAGACGAGTGACGAGATGCTAGGAATCGTATATATGAGAAATATTTGAAGATGGAAGAATATATCAATTTTATATCCATTATTTTCGCGATAATGCCTCGATATATGTTTATTTCAGTAAATAACTATTTTTACATATATATATATACGAATGCATAAATTTGTATATATGATTATATAATAACAATATTATCACCTTTATCAGAACGTGAGATGGTGATATCTTAATATGTTTAGATAGGGGCGTTATAAAATATTCTTATAATATTTATCTAATGATAAAATGTTCAAATGCGTATTATAATTAATATATATTAATACTTCCTAGTAATATTATAGCTCATCTTTTTATAATACAAGGTAATTTAAAGTTGGAATTATTAGATATAGATGAATAATAATATACATCTACCTTTCCTATTCCATTATCTGTTTCAAGGATGCAGGACGAGGACCAACTCTCACACAAGCATTCAACCAACATCCTTCCCAATACTCCGCTCTTTGAAAGAGGAAAAAACACATTTCTCATAATTATATATTTTAGAGCTATTACAGTTGTAGATAGCTATTGCATATTTACATCAAATAGTCAAAAAAAAGTTAATATTGAAAAGTTATATAATATATATATATATATTATACATTCAATAATAAAATTAATCAACTATAATAAAAATTTCGTTGAAATCCTGTACAATTATATAACCTAATCATACTCGATTTTCAATATAGATATAAAATAAGAAATGTAGAAATTAAAGATAATAATAATCAGCTGAAGGTTGTAAAAATTACTAAATAGAAATCAGATCGCTACAAACCATAGTATAGTATTTAATGATTATATGATCTCGTGAGCATATTCTCTTGATGTGGACTCTTATCTCCACAATATCTACTACACCGATAATCTCTATGCGAAATAATTCACTCAGTACTGAACGTGTTATAAGTAGAGTGTTTTATGAGAGATAATAATCGCTAGGTTATGTAGTTAGAATAATAGGAGGCCTGAAGTAATCTATTGTATGTTTGTTGATATTTCTTATAATTATATTATGTAAATATTTTTGAAGTGATTATATATTCTTGTAGTGAGAAGGAAGAGTATTAAATTATTATTGTTCAAAAATTTATGTAGAGGAATATAAGATGAATATATATAGATATGGTATGTTACTGTGTAATGGTATATGTGATAAATCCTGTATCAGAAGAATGAAAGAGATAGGGAGCTGCTGAAGAGAGTGTAAAGTGTTGGTTATATTATATTTGAATAAAATCAATCTTGTGAGTATGAGTTAAGTGCTTAATGGTATAGATAGATTAACACGGCGATAGTAGCATGCGCTACTAGAATGATGATAAGATAATATCTCGTTGAGGAGTGGAGTGAAGTGGGTGATAATATGTCAGATATTTACATATATTCTTGGGCTTGTGTTTTTAACATCGCTTATAAGATTAATGCTAATAATTGATGATAATTTTAAGTATAGGATATTGTGATATTATGTAATTATCTAAAACGGAATGTGATAACGCAAAGTAACCTTAACCATTAAAATGCTAGTGTAAATGTTAATTATATTTAAACAGATAGTTGTTCATGAGGTTCGAAGGTGTTATAATATATATATATATATATATATATAATAATTTAAAATATTTAATTTAATATATATATATAATTATATATATAATAGATATTATACTATATATAATATAATATATTTAATATAAATATATATATATTAATATATATAACTATATAACTAATTATATATATATATATATATATATTATTATAAATATATAGTATTACATATATATATATAATATACGTATATTATATATATATATATATATATATATAATATATATATATATATATTTTATAATATATAATAATATATATATACTATATTATATATTATATTATATTAACTTATATTAATATATTATTATTATATATTGATAATATAAATAATTTATTAATATAATATATATTAATTAATATATAATATATACTATATATTAAATATAATTATATATATATATATATAATTAACCTTAATATATAATTAATATATAATAGTATATTAATTAATATAATTAATATAATATTAAATATAATATATATTAAATATATAATATATATATATATCTATTAATATATATAATTATTATATAATATACTATTAATATATATATATATTAATATATATAAATATATATAAATAATATTATTATATAATTAATAATTATAAATATAATATAAATATATATATACCTATTATTAGTTATATTATATAATTAATATATATATATATATATATATATTATAACTATAAATTATATATATAATATATAATATATATAATAAATATATATACATATACTATATATATACGTTATATATATATTATATTAAATATATATATATATATAATTAATATAATATAATATAATACTATATAATATATAATATATGTAATATATATATATAGTATATACATTATATATTATATATATATTAATTATTATATTATATTATATAATATATATAATATATAATATATTATATATATAATTTATATAATATATATATATAATATATTATATTAAATATATATATATAGTATATATATATAATATATATATTAATTTATTTAATATTATAATTATGAAATATATATACATATTGAGACTATAATATATATTATAATATATATATAATATATATTAATATATATAATATATATATATATATATATATACTTAAATTAATTTAAATACTCCAAAAAAAAATTCAAATTTAAATATTATAATTTTAATTATATAGATTAATCTATGCAGTATATATAATATAATATATATATATATTAATATTATATAATTATATATATAATCATAATATATAATAATTATAATATATATATAACTATATATAATATATATAACTATAATATATTAATATAAAATATATATAATATATATTATAAATATATATATTTTATTTTATTTTTCAAGCAATTTATAAAACAAAAATATATTTATATATTTATTTAATTATATTATATTTTTTACCAATAAATTTATTAATAATTAATATATATTTATATATATATATATATATATAAATAATAATATTATTAATCATATATTCTATATATTATTAATATATAATATATATATATATTCATTATATCTTAGTATATTAATATATAATAATAATATATCATTAGTATATATATAAAGTATATGCATAGTATTTAAGCTCACCATTAATAGAGACTAACTATGCCTAAGTATCAAGTAGAGAGAGGTATAATAGCATTAACTCTCAATATAGCTATATAATCTATTAGTATATGATGATTTCTTTAATAAAAAAGCACTTTTAAAGGACCCTCCTTCTCTCCTAAATACTGAGAGGATAGCTTTATCTGTGGGCTTACCTCTATTATTAACAAAATGAGAATAGTTAATATAGGACTACATGCCATATAAATTGCAAATAGATTCTCACTTACTTATACTATAGGATAAAGTAATTAGATTCCGATATAATACTATATACTATATATAATATTTCTCTAAATATATAATTATATATATTAATATATATTAATTCTATTATATTATTTATATATAATATTTTATATATATTAATAATATATATAATATTATAATTATTATATATATATAATATATAATATATATATATTATATATATATATATATTATAATATATACTATATATAATATATATATAATATATATATATATATAATATAATAATATACGATATCTTATATATTATATTATATATTATATATATATTAATGGTGTAAGGGGTTACTATTTAGATATATATATATCCGTATAGTTATAATCTACTGGATAATATATACCATATTTTATAATGCTATACTAAGTAATAAATCAGAGAATCACAATTGTGGAATTATAGTTGTCCATATTTATTAGTACTCACGGAGAAGGTGTAATTTTAAAAAAATAATAAAAAAAATAAAAAAAAATAATAATAATATAATAAAAATAAAAATTATATATATATCTCAAAAATCATATAACAATATTAAGTATTACAGTCAATACTGGTAAGTACATTTTGAAGTCTCTTAGTGTAATAAATGTTAGGGATGCCAAATTAACTAAAAAGAGATGTAAAAAAAAAATAATTAAATAAAAATAGCATTGATCAAGCTATTATTGTACATTTTGAGGAATTTAAGTGTTTAAAATTTAAAATATACAAATTATTCATTTAAACATTCTATTCTTAATTTTAGTCCTTAGCAACATAATAAACGATTGATAACTTCCTTCGATTTACATTGATATAGTACGAATGAAACATTCATTAAAACATATTCTGTTAGGGCTTTCTATCTATGCAAAATTAAAAAAGAATGTTTTGACCTTTTCAACTGAAGTGAATTTTTTTTTTCGAGTTCACGTTTTGAGTGATGTAAATGCAAAATCCTTAACAATATAAACCTGTGGTAAACTAATGAATTTCGAGGAAGTCATAGATGTATAAATTTTTACACTTTTTCTCCCATGTTTCCTCTTAAAAAATAAATAATTTTTCATAAATAAGTAAAATAGAAGCCTTATCTATCAATATTATCTCATTGATCTGTATTATATAATTATCTTATTGTAAATACGTGCAAATGAACTGATCGCACTCCCTATGACTAGCCTGCTATGAAAGATCAGTTTAGGCAGGAGTCCCAATGAGTGCTATATAAGATATCGTCAGTAATCCACTTTCTGCGTGGAAATAAGGTCCCAGGAAGAGGTAAGTGGATCTGACCCCTCCCCCCTCTCCTGACTGTCTTAGGATATCTCGCTCGGAACCCCCGCTCTTTGGTAGTGTGAATATGTGGTTTTATTGATTCGTCTTTTGGGGGTTCCTCAGCCCCATCACATATCGGTGTGCAACACAGGATATGCAGCAATTTCCTATTTGTTCCCGTCTCGCTAGCACTCGGCATGCACACCTAGTGTGATTGTGAGAAATAAAGCATAATTGTGCCTCAGCTAAATAAATATTTCCAGGATATTCCGAAATTGTTTGGAATATATATATCTCAATTTCACTGATTATACTATAATTGTAGTATTTGTAGATATAATTTTTTTTCTATTTTTTTTTTTTTTTTTTTTCTTATACATTCTACTCGCATAATCTTGCTTAATTTACATTATGGACTTGATCACAGACGATTCACTCTAAGATGTTATTTTCACACCGATGTATTCCTGTTAGAATATCTATCACTCAATATGTCTAAGTCTCTCTGTAAGCGTTTACATAATCGATGGGCACTTATATATAAAATCTCTAATGAATGATGCTTAAATAAACTCCGATCTGAGAATTTATCCACTATTACCAATCTTCTCTATTTTCGCTCATTACGTGAGAGTATTATCCATTCTTTGAGTTTTGTGAAATAAATTTATTCTATTCCTTTTCTATTAAAATATGATATAAAAGGTGGCTATAATGAGTTTATGCTCATCTATAAAATAGTATAATCATAGTGATTGTACTTTAGTATGTTGTACCATAAATAAGTATCTGTGTATGTACTCTCAATATGGATTAGACTATCAATGAATAATCTATTCACTGAACGCTAGTATTATCAACAGCATAATACAATCCTTCTAAATAATCAATTTCTTATTTGACTTTTTTACCCATCATATCATTGATCCAATCAAATAAAGATCAACTATATATTTATATCATAATTCGATAGCATTACTCCAATAGAGATAATAGAGAAACAAACATCTCACAGTTAGTACTAACAATTTGAGATCGATCTTATGAATATCACCATACTAAGTTAACTCACGAAAAATATTTTATTATACAATATTTTATCAATATACAACATCATACAACAAAATACACAGCACCTATAGGTGAACCCTTGTTCAAATTTTACCTATAAACATAAAGTAACCAAATTATAATATATACGCCAACTACTACAGAAGCATATATATAATAAGGTTAATTAATTACTAACACAAATACTATATGCTATGTATCATACATTATAAGTTTATATGCTGAATAATATTGGATATCTTATTAACAAGTAGTTTAATTAATATAACTAATTAAAAACCCTAACAATTTATTGGTCTAACGTCATAGAATAAGCCTATATATGAATGCTTTAAAAACATACATATATACTCATATATTAAGATCCTTTCATAAATTTTGCATAACGAATATTCAAACACTAAACAACATCTGAGTGTTGAAAACGCAATAAGCTTAGAAATGCAATGACATTTAAAAATTTGATATTTCCGATCACCACCAATTTATTTACTTATACTTCAATAGAATTTCACGATCTTTCATTATATGTTTGCTCTAACTGCGTCCGTTGTTCGCTGTCCTAAATTGTGTACTTATGAAGAATATATTTATTTCTTAAGTTATTTCTTTTCAATGCATGTAAATATTTTGTAGACTTATTAATTATTTAAATCAGTGTATTTTTCTGATAAATCGTCACTTATATAAAGAAATATAACAATTTAGCTAAACTACATTTACAGTACATCTCCTATAGTATTCTTATCCTTACTCTCACAAAGGCAGATAAATTTCCTTAACACTATTCTTACTTCCAAGCATATTGGCCTTTCTTTATATAATAATAATTGGCTCAAAAATTCCTGTGCTCATATATTAATTGACTTACCAAATAATATTATATATACAGTACTATTACTATAAACTTTGTTAGTTTAATACAACTTTCATCGTAATATGCGTAAGTGTTCACACAAATAAAATTCAGATTTTTAAATAGTGATATCTTTATGTTATACCTTTGTAAATGATTTAGTCTTCCTTCTATACATCTATTCAACAAAAATTGAAATAGTAATTTCATCTCAAAATATATTAATTATTCAACTTGCTTTATACTCATATACAAATAACTTTTATATTATGCAGGAATAGAACAATCAACAGACTCTCTTACAATCTCTTGGTCATTATCGTAGTTAATGTAAGATTTTCTATATTTGATACACGCGTGAATTAAGTTTCTTTTAATTCTGAAGATGTTACTCTATTACAAATGATATTTTTTATATTTCTAATATGAACTCTGTAATCTGAGTCATACTGTAGAGAATCTTTTTTTCGCTACTTCATTTATTCCCACAGAATAAGTGAGAGAATGATCTTGTCACTAGAGTATACATATGACTGTTTTTTTCTAAATATTATCTGAGATTAAACGTTTTTCAAATTTTCGGACGTTGAAATCATAGTTTTTTTCATTTATTTTGAAAATAATTAGAATTTTTTTCGTGACTTTTTTCGAATAAAGCTTTTGTTGTATACGAACTTCAACTTCGAACTTTTCGACGCACACCATCACTTGAAATCTATTTAATACAGTTGTGCATAAAGAGCATAGGTACCCATATAAAGATTTTTAAATTTTTATATTTTTATCTAATATTCTATATACCGTACTTCATCTCTAATTATTCGGAAACACTATCCTCTACCAAACAAGTAGTCACCTTTCCACAACATGGGCGTAAGCGCCAATACATCTAAAGCAGCCCTTCCAGAGGGGCTGAAAGGCATCATCCTGGAAGACTTCGGTAAAATAGATTTGAGCATTGAACTTGAAGAAGTAAATAAATATTCGTCTATCTTAGAAAGAAGTGAAAGAATGATAAATAGCTTCATTGAGAATTACATACGGGGGTATATTATTGTTGAATATATAAATAAAATAGTTATTTATAAAACAGATCGTAGTATAATTGTATGAGGACCTTACTGTGATTCAGGTATCATCACTAACATTCACTTTTATACAGATAAAGGTTTGTATAACCGATACTAGAAAAGTATACTAAAATAATTTGGAACTGATACATAGACACTTCCAAAACATTTAAATAGATTCAGCCCCTTATATTGAATAAGTAATACCATACCGATATATTCTTCTGAATCTATCATTGTCAAGACTTCAGAAGATAATAAAATAATATATTATATGACCCTACATCTTCGACTCATCTCATCGTCACTTCGGCTTCTGCCGAATTGAGCGCTTCCATTGATAGGACTCAGTTACCAGCAGGAACTATAAATATATTAAATAAAAAACTATTATAAGTATAAGTAGTATTAAGAGACAAATTTAGAGATCTGTTCCAATAAATTTTTCTGAAGATGAAGATCGATTCCAATTTTGATTGATCATTTTTTATCTTATTGAAAACATCTGTATGAATGTAGAAAGGACTGTATCTGAAGGCAGGAAAAAGTTCAATAAATCTTAAATCGTCATTATTTGGCAGAGATATTGCTCTAAGTAAAAGATATTAGTAGCAACTACCTAACAGTCGAATACTAATAAATTATATATACTCACGTATAGTGTGGTACCTGTTGCATGATTCTTAATGCATTCTACATATATTAATGTTATCTCACTATCATCGTGACTACTTTGTTACATATATCAATATACTCGATTCGGATTCTGTTTTTAGGAAATAGATAATCTGGACTGAGGTGCGTGTCTTTCATTTTGAAGTTATCGTACTTAAATATATATTGTAATCAGCAAATATAAATAGAAATTTGAAATTGATTTTCATGAAGAATAGTCTGCCTGTTTTAGATTTATAAGTCACCTCGTCGTGGAAAATCTTTCTCCTGTGTTTTTACGTCAACTTAAGACTGTTACCCAAGATGAATATCCCTCTGTTAAAATTCTTCTCGGAAGATATCATTCTATTTTGAAGCTCTAGAAAAGCTCGAGGTAATGCAACTTCTGGTGCATGTTCAGCACCAAGAATGAAACATTATCCTTCCTTTTCTGAGAAGAAATGAATAATCTATCGTAAATAAAAATGTGAAATGGATGCACCATATAACTCATTGTTAAGGAGGAAAGTGATTTTTCAAATACGTCCACAAAAACAAGAAGAATTCTTCCCATACCTTTTTTACTCTAACAAATCGGCCAATGTTGATTGCAGATTATGTAAAGGGAACCAATACATGTCCTCATATTCGACACCTCAAGCTAGGAAAGAGAGGTGTGTCAAAAGATGTGCCAGCTCTAGTAGCACTAAGCATGTACCTAAAAATTGTCCTGCCCACCAATAAGGTCTATACCAATCGTGTGGTTTTTGCAGAAGTGGAGTACACATCACAGGTCTCTGCTCTGCTGGCGTTAAAGCCAAAAGCAAGGGCCCTCATCAATACGAAGATGCAAATGATCGTCCTTCTTCGTCCTCTGCTTCTGGTATTTCTGCTACTGATGGGGAGATGTCCAGAAACAATCTTTGTATAAACAATCTTGAAACGAATCTAAAAGCATCCTTCCGACAATATATCTTAATAAAATAAGAAGGTTAGGCCAATCGTTCACATTCATATATTACTTGATTTAGGAATTCGGTGCAGCTTTTTTTTAAAGTACATTGCATAAGTTGGATGTTAGTATCAACTCCTTCAAGTCGTTCAAGATCTCTATTAAGACCTACCTTGGGAAACATGAAAAGTCCATGAAATCGATAGAGCTTGTATTAAACTTTTTGTTGTGACTCCTACTACAAACTCATAATATTTTTTATCCTGATTTGGATGTTAGCTTTCAAGTAAAAGTTCTGATTTTAACTATCAAAATGTAGAAAAAGTGGGTAAAAGGTAGCTGACAGATTTTATGCCAGAAGGCATGGAGATTTCACTAGAACATACAAGGTCTACTAGGAGTAGACATATAGAGCTTGTTTAATTAAGCATTTTCCTGTAGTGGATTGAAAAGGTGGGAGTGCTATTGAGACATGCCACGAGTACATTCCCATTTCCTTTGCTACGTTTAATACATCCTCACACCGGCACAAATTGAAATCCTTTTTGGTACTAAGTCAACTCAATGTCACTCCACTAGTGGCGCAACATTGTTATTAAAATCTTTACAAGCAACACCTTCTTCTCTTCGTAAGTCAGTAAGCAAATTCTCTAAATGTGTTATGAATTTTGCAATCGAACCATCTGCCTTCTATTTCATATATAGTCTCACACACATACCAATGTTGAACTTGACCTGGGACTCGAAAGTATGTACCGTCTTGAATCTCTTTGGATTGATGAAAAAGCTGATCAGGGTTCCATCGATGTGGTTTACACTCAAAAGTTCAAGGAGAATAAAAGATTACTGAATGAACACTGCCACATTGAACTACAGAGGTATAAAGATATAATAAAATCGGAACCGTCTAACCACCAGGCCGCGCTTGCAGCTCTTCAAAAGATCAAGAATTGTCTTAAAGTACAAGGACTTACTGCCAAATACGGCTAAAATTTTCGATTATATGAGAAAGAGATATTATAGAACAAATACATTTGGAGTATCGAGATTTTCATCAGTAAATATGAATCCCATAACGTCTGGTGGTTATAACCCTAGAATAAGACACCAGCAAAATTAGACCTATGTTAAATTGCACCCTCAAAGTGGGAGACAGCCCTTCACTCAAACAGGCGTCGTAAACTGAGGAGATTCAATCTTAGTTCTCGAGACGTGCAGTTTCGATACACAAACTATATTTTTGGATTAAAACATACGCACAGCAGTTCACCCTTTAGACGGGAATATGAAAAAAAGATATAGTATAGATATATTTAAACCACTAAAATGTTAAGGAAGGATTGAATTTTAAGTATCTGTGTGTCTCAGAATTAGGCTTACGCTTCAAGAGAGACCTTTTGAGAAAGTAGGAAAGAAGTAGATAGGTGTATATTTTCACGAGGAATGCGAGAGTTAGAAGAGTAAGCCGCGGATGAGTTTGGAATAATAAGTCGATAAGAAAAGAGCCCGCGTCATGTATCGAAAAGCGTTAGCAATCAACAAACACGCACAGACAACCACACCAAAACAAATGACAGTCAAACAGACAGAAAAACAGACAGACGAAAAGAACGAAAAAAAGTTGTAAAAGAGGATATAACTAGAGCTTTTCTCACTAAAAAAGGTAAATGATTAAAATGCTAAAAACCGTATTTACAATAAATACAGTAAACTCAAAAAAAAAATGCTAGGAAAGTTTAAAACACGAGGAGGAAATTCAACACAACGCCATCACTCAAGTCGTAACGAATAAGAGAGAAAGATGCTCTACGATCATTCGATATATATAAGACGATAAAAAGTGATGTATAAATCATAGAGAAACAGTAATTTGTGCACAGACAGAAGTTAACATTGAGATAGGCAAAAAAGAGAAGAGATATGTTGTGGTATATGAATAGAGTCCAAAACCTATGTGTGAAAAATAAATATAAAGAGCAAAAAACAGAAGAACACTAAACAGCTAAGAAGATAAGACAAAGACACACGTCAGCAAAAAGAAAAGAGAGATCCTGGCCGTAACCTAGGGGAAAGGGTGGCAAAGAAAGATAAATATAGCTTACAACAACCGAACGAGTAATTGACATCAAGCTGTATAATTTAAAAACAGTGAGCCACTCAAATGGTCCACTCAGAGGTAAAACATTAACTAACAAAAGCTGTATACCAAACGAAGGAGAGCACAAAGAGAGAGATAATAAAGACGAAAAAAGTGAAGTTAATACTGTTATAGAATGAGTGTGAGTAAATGATACTAATCAACATTTTAAGAAAAGGAAGACAAGACGAAAAGCGGGGGGAGGAGAAGGAAGGCGAAGATGATGAACTAGTAAAAGAACAATGATAAGAACGATGGAAAATAAAGTGTGAAAGAGCAAGAAGTATACGAGCGAGGACAACAACTTAATATAGGGGGAAATTAAAGCATAAAAAAGATCATATTGATGAACCTTGAAGCGAAGGCCCACTAGCGAGATGCGCTCAAGCGCGCTAAACGCACCGCACACGCCGCTGCCATCACATCACCACGCGGTGTCTAAGACACGCCCGCAACTCGACTGTGTCCTACGCACGCAATACGTACTCCGGCACGCTACCAAAAAGCTAAACGACCAACGAATGATGATTTATAAGCAAACAGCTATCAATAAGAATACTAAATGAGGGTAAGATTATTCAGCTCAGTCGATAAAAATGGATTAAAAATATAATATAAAATATAAAGGTAAAGAAGATAAAATAGATAAAGAGTTCAAGGAAAGTGAGCGTATGAACTAGACTCAAGCGTAAGGCTACGTAGTACTCCCTGGTAGCGGTAACTATGCGAAGATATAGTTATATATATGAAGTATATATAAAAGAAATAGTATATAGATAAGATTATAATATATAAATGAAACGGCACTGCATCGTTTAGAGAACGTGAAGAGAAAGAGTTGACTCGCCAATCTCTCGTGCGAGAGGAAGACTGAGCTTCAATCCTCCACGTAGCAGTCTGGGGTTTATCTTCCTGGGGCAGGAATTAAAAAACATTTGGATGCATAAATACTTGGTTGGCGACATGATTGGGATAGCCGCAAAGACTGTATAGTTCTAGATTCGCAATAGTGTACCCCTGTAGTGTACACCCTGATAGAAGAAGAGAGAGTATAAGCACCCGTTAAAAGAGAAGTTTATGAGATAAATATATTATAGTATATAGATATAGATATGAGTTTAGTAATATAAGAATATATATACATTATATATAGAATTTATATTAGATATAAGTAATATATATATAGAATATATATATATAAATAATGATAATTATAATAGATATTATAAGAATAATATATGAATATATAAATAACATGATAGTAGTATAGATAGATAGATATAAGTATAGAGATAGATAAATAATATAATATTAAGAGATAAGAGAGATAGAAAGAAAACATAAGATATTAATAATGAAATAAAATAGTAATAATAAAGAGATATAGCAGATAATAATAATAAAAGATATAGAGAAAAGAGATAGAGGAGAGATAGAGTGGAGAGACCTATGACAATATGTGGCAGAGATATATAATATATATAGATATAATATATAAGATATATATATTTAAATTATGAATATAAGAATAGATATATATATTAATAGATATGAGAGAGATATATATATATTATAGATGATTGAATGAGTTATATGATTGTGAGGTGTGAGGGTATAATGAGGGCTAGGGGGTGATCGTTGGGGGAAAAGCGCAAGGGCAGAAAGCGAGAGGCTATAGGCATTAGAAAGGGCTCATAAAGCTGAGGCCACAAAGGTAGGACAAGGAAAGATACGGTCGAGTATGTAGAAAAGTAGAAAATAAGTAGAGCGGTTTCAATCGTCTCTTCAGCACAGAGACGGGCAAAAACTCGGAACTTTAAGATAAGATAGGGTCATAAGAGTAGAAGTGTAAGTGAACAATATATATATGGAGTAAAGGCGAATATATAACGGTATAATAACAGGTCGTTGTGAAAATAAGGAGGGATAACCGGTCGGGAGTAATATAAATTAAGGACAGGGGGAATGATATATAACCTAAGCAGAAAACTTGACTAACAGTGTAAGATAATGATTGTATATATATATGAGTACCACGTGAGGATCCGAAGAGGATGCATAATAATTAAGTAAGTATATATACTAGGAAATATGCAGAAAGAGCGAGACGATGAAGAATAAAACTAATATAATTGTAATGAAAAATAAACCTAGTTTAAAGGGAGAGAAGTAGACCACCAAGATAAGGTAGGTAGCCCTGTTATAATGTGTATGAATGGCCGAATTACAATAAGATGCGAAGGATATATATAAGTGCAATACGCAAATAAATGGAGTTCAGTAGTAAAATAAAGCTATAACGAAATGTATTAAGATGATGAGTGAGGAGATAGAAGTTAGTGAGGCAAAATAGGGTGGTAAATAAAAGATCCGTTAAGATAAAACTATACATATATATATACCACTCAATAGATACACCCAGGGAAACTATTAATAATCCACCTTATATCTACGTAGAAATAAGATACTAAGTCAGTAACTAGGAGATATCCCCCACTGTAATAAACAACCAAACGCAGTCTCGTAACGTACAAATAATAATATAATATAATAAAATAATGAAAAGTAAAGAAAAAAAAAAAGAGATAAAAAAAAATAATATGAGAATATAGTAAATTTGTTCTACAAAAAATATTGAAAATATATATATAAAAAAGAATGAATGAATATATAAGTAGTATATAAAATAAATATATATTATATTGAGTACATATATATGTACAGGAACCCATACAAAGGGATGTGATCAATCACCATGGGTATTGAAGGGTCCTGGTAAAACTGCATAAGGTGAAGGTGACATGCTCCCAAAGGGAAGATTAGAGTAAACGACCTGAACGTTCAATCGAAAATAAATAAAAATAAGACTTATAAAAAAAATTATATCCTTACATTGTAAAATAGTCCTAATATTACATAACAAAAACATGTCAATTATAAATTAGTAAATTAATAGCCAGGTGTGTGGACTAATAGAAAATAGAAGCTGATACATATAAAGTAGAAAGATTGCGGTTACACGATGAATGAATATATAGAGCCTATTAGTAAAAGGGATGGTGTAATGCGCGAGTACATCCGTGAGAGGGAACACAAGCTCGGCCACGCACGCGGAATGGGTCCAGGTTATGCGAGCCAGGACAAAGTACGAATGTGAGATATGCGCGAAATAGGTGCGCCGAAACCAAAACCCGAGACGGCCGCGGAGAAAACCAAAGAAGGGGGAAAAATAAAAAGAAAGAAAAGAAAGAGAAGAACAAAATATGGCGACGGCAAAATTTGAGAAATGGTAAAGAAGGAGGGTCTCGTTACATATAGTGGTTGGGAATGACTATTTGTGTGAGAACCGATACGAAGAGCGATTGCAAGAGTATTCACCTCGTGTATAGACGCTTTCGTCGGTGAGGATAAAGAAGAGCCAGATCACGCAAATGTTGGCTTTTATATTTTATCATAAAGTTTCAGCTCCGACCGCTATGATTCATATCGTCTAGACTTCTTGCTAAACAAAGATCGAAAGCCCTGCGTGACCAGAGAGCAGAACCGATAGCTAATCAAAGTTAACTCGAAGCGGCCTTGAGGACCTCCGAGAGTAAATGGCATCACAGAAGCGGTACCTGGAAACCACTCCGAAGAATGAAACTCGTGTGGACACCATAGTGTACAAGCTCATGTACTCACACAGGCAAGTTCATGAACACGTTAGCGTCGCGGTACGATGTAGCAGAGCAGTGGCAAAATCAAGGGACAAATAAATATGTGATTTGTTTTCTTACTGGAGATAGAGTAAGACAAGCCGAAGAATTGGTGCTAACAGATAAGAACACCATAGTATAGTAGATATATTTAGAAAAAGAGAGAGAATATTATTAAGCACGACTTGAGAAGCGCAAAATAGACTTGAGCCAAGACCACAGAATATTACTAAATAGACAGTAGCCGATCGCTCTAATCCGTGATACCTCGAGCGAATAAAAAAGTAAGAGAAAAAAATTCGAAAAAAGCGAAATGAACACGGGTGAAGAGCGATATAGCAGAGGTAGGTTGCACGGGGTCAGCCGAAAAAAACAGAAGCAGAGAACGCACCACCCCAGCGACATGTACATCCTTTTATAGAGCACACGATATAGAGATAAACACTCACCTCGATAGAACTCTAAACCCCCGCGGGCCCTGAAATGCGGAAATAGAAGAAAATAGCAGAATGTCATAGCAACCTCTCTAGCACACAAAAACTGGAAAAATGCAAGTGAAAGGAGAATAAGACAAAAGCGCGAGGAAGAAAAAGCAAAGAAAGCAAGACGATGAAACGACGACAAAGCAGAACGAAAGTAGGAGCGATACGAACGGCGGAGGGTAGATGAGCTTAACAAGGCAAGATATCTGAGAGAGAGTGATGTCACAAGGAAACAGAGCACAAAGCTCAGAAAGAAGACAAAAAAATACCCCTGGCATAAAAAGAAACACAAAATGGAAAAAATATAACAATACACAGAAAAACTCCTAAAAGAGAAAGGCATCACCTTTTCCAACGGAATGCTAAGGAAATTAACTAGGAGCGATATATAATAAAATATCCATACGGGGGGAAAAAGACAAACATCCACGAAACACAATGGTTACAGATGGTGTGCAGGACGCTAATAGCAGAAATTCTCAAAGGAGAGCTATCTTCCTTGAACACAACCTACTAAACAGCAGAGAGCGGCAATGCATAGTCCGCAAGTAAGCAGATGGTATTTGGGTTTGAAAGTTGAGATAAATGGGAGCCGCAAGGGCCCCGGGAAGTCGGACGGAAAGGCGAACGGTCCACCGCGGGGGAAAGAAAAGAGAAAAGGAAGGGAGGAAGAGTAAAGAAAGATAATAATAAAAGAAAGAGAGAGAGAGAGAGAATAGAATACTGGAGAATGACAATTAGATGGATAATTTCCGAGAAGATATTCGAAAGAGAATAGATGATCAGCCAGCTCGAGGCCAGTTCCCAAACGTTGTACAAAGACTCACCCCGGAGGAAAAAAAAAAACAGAACGACGGGAAAAAGGGCGGAAACGATCAAAGAATAGAAAAGCAAGCGCGAGTGCGGCACATGAAACACGAGAGAAAATCGGCAACTCAGAGTATATATAGAGAGAAAAGAGAAATAATAATATAAGGAGATGATAATAGATAAGAAGTGGGAGAGAGAGAACAGAAAAGTGGAGATAAACTGAACCAAATTACTGACAAGCCATAGAATATAGCACGCAGACTGCCCCGCAATAAACGTGGGCGGGGCGGTCTCAATAGGTGAGAGTATAGAGTAGCACGGCAACGAATAGAAGCGGCAGTACGCTCAGACTACCCAACGGCAACGAAATTTTCAGGGCCAAGACAGTCACGCTGCACACAACACACTCTGAGTACGAATGCCAACACACACACACATGATATGAGGTTTAAAAAAGTATAGTGGTGCAGGGAGATCCTTACAATACTGCACCTAACCAAACTTGCAAATTAGCATATAGAGAAGGGTAGAGGTCACCTACTTAATGTAGAGTAGGAGTCCTAAAAGGCCGCGGAAAGGATGAAAAAACGAGACATAGAGAATATAGAGAGAGTGGTATGGGAAGAGAGTGGATGTAAAAAAGGAGTAACTGATTATCGTTATGGTAAAAGAAAAAGGGCGGACAGGAGTATATATCTGTACACACTAAGATCTATTATAAAGTTGGTCTGAAAAGAGCGACATAACTGAGCAAGGTGATAGCTCAAAAGCGAAGAATGAGAAAATGAGGAGGAAAGCACGGAAGTGGGAGGGGGGAAGACAGAGATAACTTTAAAATAGCTAGATCACGAAGTAAAGATGAGAAAATTAAAAAGAGGGATACCCCATTAATGGTATGAGACATATGTCTCAAGAAGAATGAGGATATCTAGTTGAAAAAGTTGCTTATACGAAAGATAAAGAGGCAGCCTGTAATATAACCGAGGGGTAGGCTTTTAAAGTAGATATTAGAAGAGAGCAAGGGTCATCAACCATAAAAGGGAAAAAATTAACCGTGACGCTAGGGATAAAAAGTGAAAACAATATGATCAAGCTAATAGAAAGGTGGGACTGCCTCAGAGAGGGCAAGACAAGACAACACAAGTATGGAGAACACGAGGACATGATTAGAGAATGACAAGCAAGCTAAAGAAGCGGCGCTGTGGCGGTAAAACGCCTAATCCATATACACAGAGACCAGATACATGAAACACGTAAGCCGCGTACCAGAACTACAGACCAATCGCAAGAACAAACGTATAACCTAAAACACCAGCATAATCTGGATGACCTCAATATTTGACAAGAAACGGGCCATTGCATAAGTGACACAGAGCGAGTAATGTACGGCTGAAAAGAACAATCGAAATGAGAGTAATTTAAGTGGAGAACCCCAAGTTCTACCACGTTGTTGCCTAGTATAATCTTTTTCAAAGGCCAAAAAGGAACAAGAAGAACAGATCCCACAGTTGAAGAAGGCTTTCCGAGTAGTGAGATAGTCATGGTCCAATTTTAACCAGATCTGGATCATGACGAGAGAGAGAGGTTCGAGAGAGAGTAACTGGAAGTATATTAGCGTGAGAAAACAACTGGAAGGAGAGATAGAGAGAAGCCCAGGAGAGCGGCGCGGGTGGACGTGGGCCACGGGGGAGAACGTGCGGGCGCCACGTCATTTGAAAAATTGCCCTTAGCTGCACGACCTACGTGGCGGCAGGAGGAAGCAGGACCGAAAAAGAAGCGCCTTGAAAAAGCCACCCCCATTTTTCCCAGATAAAGAGTTGAACTCAGATGAAAAGCAAACGAAAAGTACAAGCACAAGAATATAGGGCTCTAAGAAGTCGTGTAGTGTCCGAGGCCGAAAAACTTTCGATTCAAATAAAGTTTCCAATAGCATGGTTGAGACCGGAGGAGAAGTGAGAATTATAAAGGCGTGTGAAGTTCGGCCAAACTACGAGTAGTGGGAGGAAAGGGGACCAAGGACCAAAGAGGTAAATCGCGCGATTCTAGATTAGCGTGATGAAAGGCAAGGGTATAGACGAAAGGGTTCCAAGGCACAACTAAACGAGTTATATATAGAAGTTCCACGAAGATAGGGAAAAGGGAGAATGAGAGGAAGAAAAGGAAAAAGAAGGAGAAAAATTAAGAAAAAAAGGTGGAAGTGATAGGGTCCCCAATAGATCCAGCGGGATCAAAAAGGGGACACGTGGAAGTCAGAGGTAGTTAGCACAGATTAAAGAGGCAGTGGTAGAGGGAATATGAGTAATACGGAGAGAAGAACGGGATTAGGTGATAATAGAGCGAGGACTAAGAGTAAAAAAATGTGCATAATAGAAGAAAGTTCAGCGACATAAAAAATGAATGATAATAGAAACGAAGTGTAGGGTCCAAGGCACCCCAGCACAAAGGGTGATGAGGGTGAGAGAGAATCGGCCAAGTGAATGAGATGATACCCAGCTCGAGGTATATCACGATGCACGGGGGAATCTAAAATAAGGAGGGGAGGGTACCTAGGATTTGAATAAAGTCAAACATGTACATCATAACTGTAGAGTACACGGAAAAAGATGATAATGAAAGGCGATTCCAAACGTAGCAGTGATAAAACAAATAGTGAAAAAAAAAACGGACGCAAGTAGGGCAAAGGGTTGAAATGTACGCGATATGGAAAGTAACAGGTGAATTACACGAATATGATATGGAGGTGTAAAAGATGAAAATAACTCTATCGTAGGGAAGAATAGAATTAAGCGAAAGTAAAACTTGGGAGGACTAGATCCCACGGAGGACAAATAATGAAAGGTAGAGAGGCACCTCCGGCCCGACGCAGTGATAGAATACAAGAACGTAATGTACGTAATAGACACTTGCGCAAGCACTATGTCCTATAGAGCCTGTTACTTTCCGGAGAAACGAGCGCATCGCTAAGGCACGTATGCCTTAAGACCCAGCCCTAAATAATAATATAGATAGAAAGATAAAGTATATATATATATAAAATTATTAATAATATAATAAAAATTAATATATAATATATATGAAAATATAAAATATGATGGTGGCGATATTTTAATAATATAGAAAGTAATTAAAGATAATAAATATAATAATAAAAATAAATATTAATAAAGATATAATATCCCGACATAGCGCTGAGTAGTTATGAAGTTAATATAGTGTAGTGTTTCAAGTCTGTAATGGATTTGATTTGAATTTGAGAAGAGGATATTGAAAGACAACAGCGAAATAGAGGATGAAATATATGTTCAAGATAAGATCGTAGAGGCAACGACTTCAAAATCGCCATAAATGTAATGAGACTGTTACGTTTATAATTATTTTACTTGGAGTGAGTTTACCTAAGATTCAAAGAATGACGTGATAATAGAACTTATTATAATTTAATAAGCAATTAGATAGATATAAATAAAGTTATATAATAAAATAATATAATAAAGAAAGATGAATATTAATAATAATATAAAGGATAATTATATTATAAATATATAAAGATGACTGTAAAGGAAGATAAATAATATAATAATGAAAGTATAATAAATAAATAAATAAAGATAATAAACTCTGTTACTGGGCTAAAAAAATAAACTCTGGTAACGTTAATAAACATAGATCTTAATGAATATATATATATAAATAAAATTAATATATTAAAAGAGAATATAAGAATAAGATAAAATATATATATATATATATTATAATATATATATAAGATATATAATAATATAAAAATATAATGGAAAAGAAAAGAGAAAAAAAGAAATAATTATAAATATAAAGTATATAAGAATAATATGAATAATATAGATATAAAATATAGATATATAATTAATGAAGTTGAATACAATCAATTTATGACAATGATATAGAAATAAGAGAGAAATATTGAAATGACTACATTTATAAAAGTATAGATTATTAAAGTTGGAAGATGGTTGTGTTGGGTAAGTCACTTTAATGTGGTTGTTTTTTTGTAAAAGTGAATCGAACGCCCCATATAGCAATGGAGTGGAGAGTGAACAAAGACCATAAAACACGAGACTTCTTCTTTCTAGACTCTCACACTTAACTGAAGCCAATTGCCTCACCAAAGAGTATCGTCACCGGTACAAACCTATAAAAACGGAAAAGACTGAAGCCAAACTAACGTTTCCTGTTCTAGCGAGCAACATTAACTGCTCAACACTCCTATAATCTTCGCTTCAAGCAACTCTCACTGGGTCGAATCCCACCATTCATGAGATCCCTCCAACATGAATATACTGCAGACAACGTCCCAGCGCTCACACTCTCACACATATTTACCACTCCTACCTCCACACATGACCCACTCACAACCAAACCGGGACGACAGAACCCGGAACTGGCAGATCTCAACGCGCTCGACATACGCACGCCCAAACGTCGCGCAAAGATCAAGGCGACCAAACCAACCAAAAGGGCAACATCTCACAAAACAAAAGCATCCCCAAGAGCTCCAGACAAAACATGCGCGATACACCCGCCCAGGAGGTTCAGCACAGTCCACAGGAGGTAAACACCCTCATCCCTTCTCACGCTCCCAACGGCAGAGCTGGTCACAACCCCACCTAGAGTCACCAAACGCGAATATAAAAAACACAAGACGCTCAAGATCCACGTAGCGACAACCGACCAAGCGATATCATAAATTAAAACTCTCTCAAAACACCGGCGTACTCCATGTGTTGGCAGACCCCACTATCCTCTCACTCCACGGGTCTACACATACGTGGACCCAATAGACTCACATAAGGTACGCTTGTCAAAAATATCCCATCAACCATATGCATACTCTCGTAGAAATTCAGCTTCAATGTAGACGTCTCAGGCACCGATCGGGAACACCGAGGCAGGCGCCGGCACTAAACCAGATTATTCTGAAATCCAAAAAACGAGGAGCCGGTCACCCATCAGGCCAACAGAAGAGCCTAGTTGGATAAGGAGTACACTCTACAAACTCACGCGAGAGAGCTCACTCCGGGCACCCTCACCACATCAATACATTGACACCATATTGAAAACAAACATACCCTACATATGCACAGAGATAAACTGACTAGCTCGATACTCAAAGAATTTAGAAGCTCTACTAAGTCACACGGAAAAAGATATTTATAATGTTACACCCCACTTAGCACTATAAAGCAGCCCACTACAAATTTTATATCATATAAGAAATATATTAACAAGTACACAGAACATAATTCAATCACAGCATTAACATTAAGATTATGACCATTACCCAAACAAAATAATAAACTTAGATACACTTGTATAATGACTATCAGGACATATAGTTACCAGTAACTGCCTAGAGCATCAATAACGATTGATTCTCACTTCTACCGATAAGCATTACCGTCTCCTACCGGCACCATTTCAGGTGTTGAGCTATTAATCTTACATTAACTTTTCATAAAAAACCCCTCTTTTAACAACAACACTCTATGCAAAAAAATCCACAAATATCAATCTTATATAAAGAGAATTTTCAATATACTAATAAATCACACAAAACAGGATGTAATTTCCCTATGAATACAATAAAGCAAGGAACATTTACTCTCTACTTTTCTCCAAGAGACTTAGTCAGATTATTAGAAAAATTAAAGACATCTCCTACTGTTACACCTTTGTGGTGTGCTTTTAATTCTTTCATCTAATGACTCACATATCACCAATAGTGAAAAAATTAATATAGTAATAAAGTAGGACTATTTTGGTGTTTAAAATAAATTTCATAGATAGATATTCTACAGAACTCACGGAGCACGATAATTAATAAATTAAATCATTCACTCTCCAACTCAAGATTTATTGAAATAGAAGATAATACGAAGCTACAAGGTAAAAATATGAATTTCATTATTAATATTCACGAGAAAAGTAAGATTAATTACAAATCATTAGGCATGAATAATCATAAATTTAAATTATTAAATATCATTCCAACAGATGACTTCGTATCCATAAATTAAAATGACTGTCTGATACGCACATAGATTGCATAATCCATAGAATAACATAGTATAAATTAAATGTATAAATATATAAATATATATTAGATAATTTATATATATATTATAGAAAATAGAAAAATAATAATAATTAATATAATAATAGAGATAGATATAATAGATTATAATATATAGTATAAATAAAATGCATATGATATATGTATATAGATATTAATATATAATATAAATATAATATAATATATATAATATTATAAATATATAAATAAATATATATAAAATAAATAATATATATTAATATATATATATATGTAAATATAATATGTTAATATATATACATAGTATTATATATACTATATATATAAATATATATATATATATATATATATTTTATATATCCATAAAAATAATATATATATATATATATATATATTTATCTTCCTGCTTTCCTCAGATTGGGGTGAAGTGTTCAACATACATCTGAAACAGAGAAACTAGTAGATAAACATGACGTAAGTCGAAAGGAAAGTTTTCCTCCCTGCCATGTACTCATACTCTTGAGTGTGAACCCGTCACAACCATAATATCCACCGTAGAACTTCACAGTACCGCTCAAAAAAACACTGTGGTATCTCATCAATTTAAGGTTCATCCCCTGGGCCAGAGTCACAGCCATACCATATCACAAAACTCTGCCATTCACTCCTATTAAGCACCTTTCTTCTCGCTTTTGCCAAACTCACATTCCTTTCATTCGTACACTATTTTACTGCCTCAATTCACTTTTTCTTTGGTTTTCCAACTGGTTGATTCCCACGATACTCACCAAAATGCATCCGTTTAACCAACCGACTATCATCAATCCTTTCCACATGAACAAACCATCTTATTATACTCTAGTTTATTTTCTCATTTACGCCTTTAATCACACCAAACAACTCTACAACACGTTCATTTCTTGTTCTATCACATCCACAACACGTCCCTAAGTTTTTCATTGAAAAGATTGCACCTTAGATCTATATACCTCTAATTCCACACCATAATTTCACCACTGTACATTAACACCAATAACAACATATCTTCATGCAAAAATCTTGCACTCAAGACTTAGACCCTTTGCATTCACCAAGGATTTAATTGCCCCAGCCAACTTCTTCCATTCAAAACTTTCCTACAACACTCTGCATCATCCGGTCCCTTTTCATCTAACAGGTAATGCCTAAATATTTAAAACTCAAGGATAGATTATTATTGTACCAAGAGAACAAAACAAAACAAAATCCCGTTTCCGAATGCAGGTCGGGCCTTGCTCTCACTTCGAAGTGCAATCAAGGATATTAACTCTAATTTGCAGATTGTAAACTTATTAAAAACTCACTGACTGAGGTTTATAGAACATAATTAACATCTGTAGAAACCTTGATACGTAACAATCTTAATAAAATAGAAGAAGAATAAAATCTTATCTAATCAGAAAGAAGAGATACGGCCACTCAAGAGAACTAGAATATTAAGTCATCAGCGCACAATAAGCAAGAAAGTAAGAGTAAAGAGACAGGAGAGAGAGTTACCAATAACCACTATCTTCCATTACTTCATGATGAAAATCTAACAACATTCCGATTTCCAACCCTAACCTATATAATGCCATATAGAAGATTAAATAGACCAGATGGAGGCATAAAACATATTGCCTCTCTCCACTATTAATATTAAACCATTCAATTTCTACTCACATTTATAATATCTACACTATGAAATAACTAGTATGAATGCGTCTTGATGGTAATAGAAAGATTACCTTACTACCAACATCATTATTAAAAAGAAAAAAACATACAACGATAACCGATAAGAAGAACCAAGAACCGGCCACAGAAAAGACTATGTAACGAGTAAATTATAATCCTATACGAAACTAGAGCCTAGTTAACAAGTCCATTAAAACCTATAAAGTGCATTAAATTTTTTGAGATGATTATCCTAGAGACATATTTACTCACTCATTTGTACTAGATCAATGGTAAAATATAGATTATGAACCTAACAAGCGAATCACACTCTGAGCACTAGTGTCATAAGGAAAATGATAAGGCACCCGATGGACGCTCTGAATGTCACGGTGTTCCAGTCATTTTCTCACGAAGAGGGTGCTCTAAACTACGAAGACTATGGTTGGGCGGTGCAACGCGAGAAGAGATGGAGGAGGTGGGCAGGGAGTCATCTACTACCTCACGCTGAGCACACCGACTCGCAAGTGTCAACAACTACAAATTGCCGAGTTATAGGAAGAGGGGGAAACCGATTTCTCGCCGCAGATAAAACTGCTTGTGAGTTCTTCCTTATCCTTATTGAGTACGAATATGACTGTCATGCGAGGCCTTACGTAAGAAAACTCGCCTATCGGAAAACACGGGTATACCCTTACCACAGCACGCAAGAGCGTATGTGGTATACCAGAGGACTTAAACACAAGAGGAAATATACCTAAGATTAAGTCTACCAAGTGCTGGTAGCTTACAGTTCTGATACAATGGATATTCGTGTATGGAAGAAAGGTGATAGGGTTGGGTTACGACTACGTTAAGTAGTGAGGACGTCAGCGGAGTTAGGAGGGTAGCGAGGGAGGAGGTGAACCAGCGATGACGCGGATGAGTATCTCCCCCAATATACAACTCAAACCGCTATATCCCACCTCGAACCCAATCTACCTATTTCCTCCTCCACCTAACCCTCAAAATGCCTCCGCACCAAACCATATACACGAACCCACACCATCTTATATATCCGAGCTTAACACCAACCAATACCGAACCGAACGTCCACCGACCTACTCCAACCAAACACCGAAAACACCATGACGTAACTTGTCACCACGTATGTGAGGAGGGCGAAATTAACATATGTACATAGACTGAAACCCAAGTCCCACGGACGATCGTTATCCCGCAAGGAAGTATTCCTATCAAAAAAAGATGATTGCGCCATCGCAAAACGATGCTCGTGCTTAAAAGGCAAAGTGCGTAATTCGATCCAGCTAAATTCGGCGAAAAGTACGAGGGGTGTGTCAGTACCAGGCCAATAAAATTTCGACTTAGCTATATAAGAAGATGCAAGAGCACCACTATCTCACCGCGGGACGGTATAACGTATCTAAATATGTCTAGCTCGGAACACGAGTCCACACCGTCTTATAAGATGACCGACCTGTACGGCCCCTCGGCAAACGTAGGGCACACGAAATGAGCAGTGGCCGGGAGGGAACACGGAACGCACGGACCGACTACAGTTCCCTCCTCCATCACCTCTCCCTTTAGGTGTGAGGCATAAGCCAGGATGATAACTATATGGGGAAAAACACCAAATGGCGCTACACAACAGAAAAAACTAAATCGGATCTCCCCTCTATATAAGTGGCAGAACAATAGCCTGAAAACACTCGCACAACTTTTAAACGAACTCTCAGTGAATGGACAACAATAATACGATATAATACTAAAAACTCTAGCTACAAGATGCGCATGAACTGTTCATATATCTAAGAGACATCCAATACGATTGGAATATTAAAGCTAATTCAAAAAACAACAAGCCTCTTGATGTAATATTCTATAGGAACGCACCAGAATGAAATCTCACGCTGCATCACCCTCCTGATCCATTCCCGCGAGCCATACACACTAGAACTATGGTACACCAATTCTACCAACTGTTGGCCGTTTCGGAGAATATCAAACGGGCCCCCACACTTCTCTGCACTACTAACAAAGGCTTCCTTCATTTGTGTCCAGGTTTGTTCAGTAGTTAACCTTGTTCACACATTCCAAACTGATTTATTCGTAAGTCTCATCACGTACCATGAAATTGCCTAACAAAACTGCCGTAATCACCATAAAAGCATGCATCCGGTCCTAAAATTAAACTCAACACGCAACGTCTCACTTCTCAATATATTCTCTTACGGATGAACTGTGGCAAAAATCCAAGCATATCAAAACGGTGATAAAACCATAAAACGAAACTCCAGATAAATGGGAACTATCAAATAATAAGGCACACAACCAAAAACGAACAAAATATAGATCTGATTTTAAGATCTACACATTATGTTTTAATGTTCACCAAACAGTAAGTTATGTGATGCGTATATGCGTAGAATATTATATAAGATTATGCACTGGAGATTGACACTGAATTAACAAAGTATATCTCGATCATAATTAGATAGGGAATGAGAGACCTACTTGGAGATAGGTTACACAGCGGTTTCAAGGTTTCTTCCACTGTAGAATTTTATTTCGTTACCGGAAAATATTATTTTTCCTGAAGTAAATAAAGTAAAAGAAGGAGGAAATACGGAAAAATACGTGTCACGTGTTACAGGTTATGCTTCATTCTAATGATGGGTCCAATCGATCACAAAAAAATGAAGCAATCAAAGATCCACACACTCTGAACGTACTATCATCTTTCAAGAGACGTTAAAGAAGAAAAATAGATAGGTAGAACTAAAAAGACGTAAATATGTAGTAACTATGTGAAAATAGAGAGGAATGTGGAGAAAGAAAGTATATTGAATGTTTTTCCTTCGCCAGAAATTACATAGTTAATGTAGAGGTGATGAAAGTGCTAATAGATGTGAGAATAAGGAAATGGCACAGATATAATTTAATACGTAAAACCCAAATTGTGCGGGGAGTTTATCGATTTATATGCAAATATGTAATGTTCTGAGAATGATAATTCTGAGAATACATACGATTTTCGAAAGGATCGTAGATTCAAAGAAATACATTTTAGTAAAAGAATACAAAATGAGATCATAACTAGTCTATCAACTGAAAGAATACAGCGGCTGAGATATCTGTGAAAAAATAAAGAAAAAACAAATATAATCAGAGTAGTTTTCAACCATATGATGAATACTTATTGGAAATATTAGAATTCATAGAATAGAAGAAGCTCAAATAGGAGATAAAGTTTATTTATTAGAATGAAGAAGAAGAAAAAAAAGATAGAAAAAAAAAAAAAGATAAAAATGTGTGGACATAAGCACAGCACGGATATTTGACGTTTGGGTTTTAAATAGAAGAGATCGTAACTCAAAACCAGCATAGAATTACAAATATCATTTGTAATTTTTAACAAAAAATATTGAGTGCATCACCAGATTAAGAATTCAAATAGGAAATACTTTCAGAGTTAAATCTTGAAATAATATATTGTAGACCCGTGTTCGTACGGATTCTCTCCACAAGATCAAAAGGATGCATTTATCATGGCAACTAAGTTTTAGCCACAAAGAATATTATGACGCAATATGTGCAAAAATGGTAATGACGAATGAAAAAAAATGGCTAACAAAGTATGAACGAAATGACGATATCTTTATGAATACACCAAACCAAGTAGAAGTTACTTCTGTCAATTAATGCACATCGTTAGGAGCAATGTAGAAAACAAAGATAGGAGTAGGAGGTCATCTCTCATCTATCTACTCTCTTCTCTCTCTACTATTGACTTACTCTATTCTGTTGGTATAATGATACTCACCCTTAGCTTTACCATGGTTTTTATTTTCTCCATCTCATATTCAATCTCATCTAATGTGACTAACCATTTCTTCCCTCTATTAGATTCGAATCGTATTCTATAGACTAGATTGGTCTTGCACAAGATACGAAGGGTCGTCTTTCAACAGAGTATATTCTTCGACTCTCTTTGAAGACTTTGTGACCACTAAAAAAACCATTTAAGTTCTCGAATGAAATAAGAAGATGGCATTCCCCAAATAAGCATCGTTTTAAAGAAGCAAATGTATGCTCAGAAAGTGGACAGAGTTTTTACAGTTTCACACAGGATAATTGGATAGGCATAGGTTGAATGTTCAAATATTTAACCAGTGCATCGCAAAAAAACGTAACTAGGGATAGATGAAAACTAAGCACCCATACGCACAATAAGAGTATGATAGTAGCTAAAGAACGAGAGAATCAGAACGGAGGTAGAACACTACACACCATACAAACAGAATGTAGTTGACTCAGACTTACGAAACTTTCTAGTATGAGCTGTTTAAAAAACTATGTAGTAAGGATAAAGCATCATAAGAGTTACGAGCATACCCACTACGTATACTGATCACGGAATAATGCATAAACTATTAACTGTTGGGACTGAGGAAAAATATAAAGGAAGAAGAGATATAAGATAATATATAATTAAATAAATATAGATAAAATATAGAATATAATTAATAAAATATTATAATAATATATAATAAATATATAGGATATAAAAAGGATAAATATTATATATAATATATAAGAGAAATAAAAGAAAATAATAACAATACAGAATATAAGGAAATATATATAATATAATAAAAATAATATAATAAGAAATATATAATAAATAGTATATTGAAAAGGTAATGCACGTAAATTAGTGTTCGAAAGAATTAGAATGTTTGTGTGTTTGATGTTATAGCGTTAGTACAAGATTGAGTTATTCATTCATTATTTATTAATTTGAAAGCAGAGGAGATTGGGGAGGAGAGTCAGTGAGAGAACCAGAAGAATCGATTCTTCCCCTGAGTGGAGCCTCCTCTGAGTGGAACTTCTCTGAGTGGAACCTTCCGTGAATGAAACCTTCCCAGATATGCGATGCCAGAAATACAATCACCACTACCATTAAGACAAAAATCATCGCCTTTAAACTGAAGCAGAGCAAAAGCAAACTGGGGTAGAATGAAGAATGAAAAAGAAAGATTTACTATAGTAAAACAGTACAAACTTCAAGGTAGGGAGGGAGAAAAGAAAAAAAGGGAACTACGTTATAAATTTTCCCCTCAAAACACCATCTCTCAAAATTGTTGGTGAAGAAAAGTGATTTGATCTTTCCAAAAAATATCACAAGAAAAGAAAATATAAAGAATATTAAAGAATAAAAATTAAAGAATATTGAAGAAAAGGGAGAGTCTTGAGTTGTGTATTTTCAAACATATATTATAAATGTGTGGATGATTTTGTCAAATAGACAAATGAAGGAACCGAGTTCTGGACATTGAAAATAGCCTTGTTTTTCTATACCCCAATCAGAAATATGAGAGAGGATATAAGATCCAATATCGTCCCTTATGTACATATCTACTGGCTATAGGCTATTATGTATAGTTGGCATTCAAAGTGAAATAATGAGCAATTAATAATGGAATGATTACCATAACAATGCTTTAGAAACTGGAGAAGAGACAAAAGTATACTGTTCGACAGGTATTAAAGCGTACGAAATATCTAAGCAACCAGGTAAATTTCCACATCTTGAAGGTAAAAATGGAGAACTAGCTCAATTTGGAAATAGACACGCAACCAAGATTTTCGGAAATATTACTTCGAAAACAAATTGGGCAAATGGTCCAATTGCAGGTAGGCCTATGTTTTTTTCAAATTATTTTACTTCTTCAAAATGTGTTAAAATCTGCAAGAAATATTTTAAATTTTATATATGCTCTAATATAAAATATCTACCAAAAGTAAAAAAAAAAAAATCCAGATTATTAAAAATTGGAACATTAAAAGCGCGGATGAGAGTGATGATTGATTGACAAGAAACAATAATGTTATGCAATGTTAGGTTACTTTTATGTCCTATACAAAAGCTTTCTACGAATGCTCTCGCTCAGCAAAACATAATCCAATAGCTTTACTATACATAACCGAACAATTTTCAACGATGAGTCCCAACTACTCGGAGATCACCCCAGATATGCATGAAGACCCATCTTGGGGTATCCCGAAGGAAGGGGTGTAAGCGGATACATAAGGGCACAAGACCCTAATGGTTGTGCCCTTACCGCTTACACCCCCTCCTTCGGGATACCCCGAGATGGGTCTTCATGCATCTCTGGGGTGATCTCCGAGTAGTTGGAACTCATCGTTGAAAATTGTTCGGTTATGTATAGTAAAGATTGAGATTATGTTGCTGAGTGAGAGCATTCGAGAAAGCTTTTGTATAAACATGAAAGTAACTCTAGTGATAAGCCTACCGTGTAAGCATAATGACTCAAAGGTATGGTACTATATGTTTTTAGTTCAGGAAATATTATTTTAGCGTTTATTCGTTGATCTGTATGATCGATAGGTTATTTTATGATGTTTGACAGAGAATTTTGCTAATGTCCACGTTTATTCATAGTTCAAAATGATGTTATATTTGATATGCAAGACACTTTGATGAATGTAGTATCAATTCATAGTTCAAGATGCGGGTATCTTTGATAGTTTGGACACTTTGTTAAGGAATTTTGTTAGATAATACTGCTTTAGCTGTTGATGATATGATTGAAAAGCAGGGATAGCATGAGTTTTGCTGTGTAATGAGGGGTAGATTGAGAACTTATTTCATAGCTTCCAAATGATACGTCTTATGCGTAGGTCCCAAATGTTAGTATTATTGTAGGTTTTCCCCATATGTAAGTGTTAGATATGTTAATCTATGTTTAATTTCTGTTACATTTTGTTAAATATTACAATGACAATGTGAAATTAACACTGCTTTGTTAGAGAAATGATAAGTTTCGTAAGATAATACTTTGTTAACTGGTGATGTGTTAGAAATGTGAGCTTAGGTTAAGTTTTTGTTGATTAAAGTTAGGTTTACTCCAAAATTTTGCTAATGTCTACGTTTATTTATAGTTTAAAATGACGTTATATTTGATATGAGTGACACTTTGATGAAGGTAGTATCAATTCATAGTTCAAGATGGTGGTATCTTTGATAGATTGGTCACTTTGTTAAGGGATTATGTTAGATAATACTGCTTTAGCTGTTGCTGATATGTTGGAAAAAAAGGAATACGTTGAGTTTTGTCCTGTTAGCTACTTTACCTTTGATAATTAGGGAACTTTGTGAATGTTAGCAGATTATTCATACGTAAGGAATGTTAGGTTTGTCGTTGTATCTTATATTCTTAGTTCAGGTTATGATATGTTAGCTTTATTGATGTGAAAGCTTTGTTACCTTATCATATATCCGTTGGTATGTATGCTAATTAGGTAAGGTTATGATAAGTTTTTGCTAAACATTACTATGATAAGGTTAAAAAAACAATATGTTACAGATATGATTGAAAAAGTGTGGATAGTTTACGTTCTGTATTCAATGTTAGTTACTTTATTGTTGTTAAGTATAGAATTTTGTTAATGTTGGCTGTTTATTCGTCCGTAAGGTATGATAGGTTTGTCGTTGTACATTATATTCTTAGTTCAGATTAAAATATGTTAGCTTTATTAAAGTATATATTTGTTGGTCAGTATATAAAGAACTTATCTTTATGTTATGTTTATTCAAAATGTTACTCGAAATATGACTTGAATCAATAGATCATGGAAGGGAAGGTGAGGAGGGAAGTGGAGGGGTTGGTGGTTTGATTTACTGATTTATTGATTTGCTGCTTTAAAATCAATAAACTATTACAATTTACTATGATATATTATTCAAAGAGCTTATTTTTATATTACGTTTGGATAAAACTTTGTTATTTTTATGTTATGTTCGGATAAAACTTTGTTATGTTTGCAATTATTCGTTGGGGATTATGATAGTTAGGTAAGGTTATGATTAACTTTTGTTAAATATTACTATATTAATGTGAAAAACTTTGTTACGATAGCATATTTTTGTTGGCCAGTATCATAATTAGTTAGACAGGATTATGATAAATTTATGTTAAATATTACCATGTTAATGTAAAATTAACATTGATATGTTAGAGAATATCTGAAAAAAGGTGTGAATAGGTTTACGTTTTTGCAAGCTGTGGTTAGTTATCTTTTAAACTGTTGTTAGGATGGAAAACTTTGTTATGTTAGTAGTTTATTGCGGCTTAGGTGTGTTAGGTTGTCGTTGTACATTATATTCTTAGTCAGGTTATGCTATGTTAGCTTTATTAATGTGAAAACTTTTGTTACGTTAGCATATATTGGTTGGTTAGTATATAAAAGAACTTATTTTAATGCTATGTTTATCGAAATGATACTCGAAACTGTGAGATAAATAGATCATGGAAGGGTTGGAGGGAGGGCAGGGGAGGGGCGGCAGTTTCATTGACTGATTTTCTGATTTACTGCTTTAGAAATCAGTAAATAAATCATTATTTTTACTTTGAAATTTTATTACAAGAACTTATTTTTATGTCATGGTTTGGGAATAAAACTTTGTATGTTTGCAATTATTCTTTGAGAATTATGATAGTTAGGTAAGGTTATGATAAATTTTTAATTTTAATTTATACTTGTCATTTTTTTCATTTAATGTGAAAACTTTGTTTACGTTAGCATATATTCGTTGGTCTGTATGGATAATTAGAAAAGGTTATGATAAAATTTTTGTTAAATATACCATGTTAATGTAAAATTAACCATGAAAATGTTAGATATATGCTTGACAAAGTGTGAAAAGGTTAGTATTGTATGATATGTTAGCTACTTTACTGTAACTGTCTTTAAGTATGGAACTTTGTTAATGTTAGCTGTTTACTTGCTTAAAATGTGTTAGGTTTTGGTCGTTTTGCAATTATAATTCTTAGTTCAGAATGATGCTATTTAGCTCTTCTAAATGTGAAAAACATTGTTACGTTAGCATATATTTCGTTGGTTGGTATGATAATTAGACAGGTTATGATAAATTTTTTGTTTAAATATTACCATGTTAAATGTAAAATTAACATTGCTATGTTAGAGATATGCATGAAAAAGTGTAAATAGGTTACGTTTTTGTATGCGTTATGTTAGTTATTTTACTGTTGTTAAGTTGTGGAACTTTGTTATGGTCAGCGTTTAGTATATCCGTCACATATATATATCTCAAAAACTATTAATAGCTACAGTAAAACGGAAATACATTGGTGGATATGCTTGGTCCAATTTTAGTAACGGAAAATGTATAAAAAAAAAAAAAAAACAAATGTTATATCTCAAAACTAAAATAGCTACAGCGAAATGGAATACATTTTTTTGGAAATCCTGGGAAAATTCACATAATTCTAGTTAAAAAAAAAAAAAATTATTTGTTGATAATTAGAAGGACTGGAGCATAACGACTGCCATACACCTGTTAAAGCTTTCTCGTTAAAAATAAATATGAACTTTCTAAATTAAATAAAATAGACTTTCCTATCAATTTTGCTTTTTTTTAACTAAAGAATACCCCAAGGGTATAACCGCACCGATATGGCAGGAGTCGGGGGTCTCTCGGCCTTCCGGGGAACTACGGGTAGGACTAATTCCCCCCTCCGGGGAGGGTCTCCGGAACCCCCCGCTCTTTGGTATTTGGGTGTCGCGGGGGGTTCCTCCGCCCCTCCCTACGGGGTATGGAAACGTCCCCCCTATGTTCCCCGTCGGCTCGGGCCCCCTACGTGTGCCGTATAAAGCATTTTCCTATGGGAAATTTTACCAGGATTCAAAAATGTATTCCATTTCGTGTAGCTATTGTAGTTTTTGAGATATAATTTTTTTTTTTTTTTTTTTTTTTTTTTTTTTTTTTTTTTTTAGCATTTCATATCTTAAATTGGACGCAGCATTCCACCAATGTATTCCGTTTTACTGTAGCATAATAGGTTTTTGAGATACATATGACGGATATACTAAACGCTGGCCTTGTTAATGTTAACAGTTTATTCGTGCTTAAAGTGTTAGGTTTGTCGTTGTACTATATTCTCAGTTCTGGGTGATGCTATGTTAGCTTTATTAATGTGAGAACTTGTTATGTTAGCATATAATTCGTTTGTCAGTGTATAAAAACTTGATTTTGGTGTTATGTTATCCAAAATGAATACTGCAAAATGTGACATGAAACAATAGATCAATAGATCAATAGATCATAGGATGGTGGGAGTAGTTCCTGAGGGGAGATTAGGGTGGTTGATTTACTGTTTTACTGATTTATTGCTTTGGGGTGTGTAAAAACGCAAATCTTTCACGCTATAAACATAAAAAGAATAAAAGTTTTGTTTTATGTTATACACAATATGACTTGAATCAATAGATCAATAGATCAATAGATCAATAGATCAATAGATCAATTTATCACGGATTGGGCGGGGAGGGGCAGGGTGGGTGGTTTGATTTACTAATTTACTGATTTACTGTTTTAGGGTATGTAAAACATAAAAATTTTGGTAAAAAATATGACGAATCAATGGTTCAATAGATCAATAGATCATGGAGGGGTGGGAGGATGGTGGAGAGGCCAGTTTGATTTACTGATTTACGAATTTACTGCTTTAGGGTATGTAAACAAATATTTTGGTAAAAAAATATGACTTGAATCAATAGATCAATAGATCAATAGATCATGGAGGGTGGGGAGTGAAAGGGAGGTTGGTTGGATTTACTGATTTACTGATTTACTGCTTAAAAGTGTTTAAAAACACAAACTTTTTACGTTATAAGCATGAAAAGCATAAAAGTTTTAGTAAATATTGAATTTTTTAAACAAAATAAATTAAAAATAAATAAAAAAATAATAAAAATTTGAAAAAATAAAAAAAATTATATTGAAAACAAAAATTAAACACAAAGAATAAATGTAAAATGAAACATAAAATAAAATAGCAAATGAATGTTTTTTTAACTCAACATCCCACCGGCTCCAGCACCAGTGTCGGTACCAACTCTGACTCCTTCTCAGACTCCTATATCCTTCCTCCTTCCTCCTTCCTCCTTCCTCCTTCCTCCTTCCTCCTTCCTCCTTCCTCCTTCCTCCATCTTCTGTTTTGCGTTTGTTCATTTCTTCTGGGGTCACACCCTTCCGGGGAGTCTCCAGACACCCTTTACGAACTTACAACCCTCATATTCAAGTTCAACGACCTAAGAAACATATATTTTGACACCAATATGGGACTAAACGAATATTTATTTACTCGGCACCACACCGGCTCCAGCAACTCCAACTCCTCTGACTCAGGCTCCTTCTCCGACTCCTTCCTTCTCTGACTCCGACTCCGACTCCTTTCTCCACTTATTTTATGCATTTCGTCCATTTCTACTAGGGACCATACTCCGAGGGGTCCCCAGATACTCTTTACGAGCTTATAACCATCATATTCGGGATTTACCGGTTCGATAACATATATAAGGATACAAATATTGTATTAGTTTACAAATATTTACTAACTCAGCACCGCACCGGAGCCAGCACCTATGATGGCTCCGGATCCGATTTCGGATTCGAAACATACTCCGACTCGGACGCCGAATCCTTTCTGCAAATTTTAACCTTCTACCACCATTTTCTATTTTGGGGGGCGACCCCCCTCCGGGGGTAAACGGACAAGTAACCTCGTGTGTGGATGCTCGCGGAGGTAAAAATCGATTCCCTACGGGAATCGATTTCGACTGAAAATCGATACCTTGCGGATATCGATTTTTAAATTTCGTTTATATATATACACACACACAATTTAGGGTGCCTGAGCTATCTACTACTACTACTACTACTACTACTACTACTACTACTACTACTACTACTACTACTACTACTACTACTATTATTATTATTATTATTATTAATAATAATAATAATAATAATAATAATAATAATAATAATAATAATAATAATAATAATAATAATAATAATAATAATAATAATAATAATAATAATAATAATAATAATAATAATAATAATAATAATAATAATAATAATAATAATAATAATAATAATAATAATAATAATAATAATAATAATAATATTATAATAATATAATAATTATAATAACACAGGCCTGCGACCAAAATGTTCCTGGGGGTTTTATAGGTGGTTGGTAATGAAATTTGTCTCCTAAATCCAAATCTAGCATTCATATTGCTCAATCAGGTCTAGTTTTTAAGATACAGACCGAGCTCCCTAGATGGCATTAGAGAGCTCATTCTCTAGCTGACCGCGGGCGCGAGTGGTTGTGTGTTTCTTGCTCACTCTCCAACTAAGTGTTCTTACTTTAATCCATGACTGTTCTCATCTAGGAACAGTGTTTAAAGTGTATTTATAAAGCTTTATTTATCTTTGTGAATTTTTTTGCAGGCAGATACATTAGCAAAACTCCTAATATTTCATAAAAATGAATAGAAAGTGTAAAAACAGTCCTGATAGATTTTGTTATGAGTGTGGCAAAGTAACTTTTAGTGACCAGCAATGCACTATAACGCCGTTTGTAAAGTTCCTTTACAATGCATATTTTGGAATAAAGCTAGATATCAATGACAAAACTTTTGCTCCACCATAAAATGTGCGCAAAGCCTGTATCAATAGCCTTAAGGCGCTGGAGTGGGGCATACGAACTGTTTGTCATTTGGTGTATCTATGGTGTGAAGAGAAGGCAAGGACCATATTACAGACTGCTATTTTTGCATGACCAATCTCAAAGGTAAGATAATTACTGCAAGCATAAAGACAGTTTTCAATTTTAATTTACTACATTTAATGTATTTAAGAATTAATCCTTTCTTTCAGATTGTGTGCCTTCTTCTTGGGATGCAAGGAGGCTACACAAATATCCTTGCTTTCATGTGTCTATGGGAAAGCCGTGCTGATAGTCTTCACTATAAGCAAAAAAAACTGGGCCAGCTCGAGAGACATTCCAAATTGGCTGCCACAACGTGGTAGCTGAACCTCTAGTCCCTCCCAAAAATGTTTTACTGCCTTTTCTTCATATAAAGCTTGGCCTGATGAAGAACTTTGTCAAAGCACTGAATAAAGAAGGCCAAGCTTTTAAGTATCTACTGCAAAAATTCCCACACATCAGTGATGCAAAGCTCCATGCAGGCATATTTGACGGTCCCCAAATTAGAACTCTGTTAAAGGACAAGCATTTTTACACCAACATGGAAGCCAGTGAACAAGATGCATGGCGATCGTTTAGTAAAGTAATTGACGGTTTTCTGGGAAATAAAAGAAGCTCAGAATATATCTCACATGTAAATGAGCTTATGAAAAGCTTCGAAAAAATGGGAGCTCGCATGTCGATAAAAATGCATTTTCTCCATTCGCATCTTGACTATTTTCCCGCAAACTGTGGAGATTACAGCGAGGAACAAGGTGAAAGATTTCACCAAGACATAAAGAAGATGGAAACAAGATATTAAGGATGCTGGGACATCAACATGTTAGCTGACTATTGCTGGTGTCTTAAACGCGACAAACCAACATCGCTTCACAAACGGAAATCATCAAGGACT
>JABUQX010024788.1:7500-12500 GCA_015478945.1 Trachelipus rathkii | reverse complement strand
TTCAAAATCATTAATTGTTCAAACCATTTTTTTGTCTTCGGAGATTGATGTGGAAGTTTAATATATTGAAAATAAACTCTATCACCAATTTTAACTTGTCGTAAAGGACCTGTGAAACGTTGACGGAAAATATTTTTCTGTTTTAAATTGAGCCGGAGCAGGAGCAGGAGTAGGAGCCGGAGCCGGAGCCGGAGCCGGAGCAGGAGCCGGAGATGAAGCCGGAGCCGGAGCCGGAGCCGGAGCTGGAGCCGGAGCCGGAGCCGGAGCCGGAGCCGAAGACGGATTTTGGCTCTGTGTACATATTTGCGGATTTACTGAAATACGATCTACTATGTTAATCAATTTTGAAACTTTATCATATTTTTGCATCTTGATAATATGAAGCCTTTTATCTATCATTAAGTTTGCATTTTTATTAAAGTAATTAACGGAAAGTGGTATCTTGGAAATAAAGTCACTACCTAACAAGACATAACTTGGAAAGGAAAATGTATCATCAACTACACAAAAGATAACATTAAATACATATTTATTTATTGAAATGGACAATATTATGTTTCCTAAAACTTCCAATTAACTATTGGAGATTGAATTTAAAATAATTTTGCTTGTAAAAGATTTACAGTACTTAACTGACTAATTATATGGTATAAAGATCCCTTTACGAGAGAGACTTAAGATCCATTGTCTAAAGACCCGACAGTAGAAATTACTGGAGTGTTTCTTATCATAATAGTAAGTGGTAACCCCATAATAGATCCAATTTGATCACTAATACTTTGGTTTCAAATAAGAATGAAGGGACGAATTTTCTATATTAGTCTCTTGATAACATATTAACAGAAACAGGTAGTAAGGAATTATTATCATTTTCAATATCGTTACTAATGTTAAAACCATTATATAATTTGTAGCTAACTCGTTAATATGATTACGAACACAGTCTTTCGCATGTAATAGTTTATTATACTTTACAAGTAATAGCCTTTTAAGTGCTTATAAAATTTTAAAAAATAACATTTAATGCGACTACGGTAGAAAGTAGTATTTATATGGGAATAATAATCAACCATATTTTGAATGCACTTTTGGAGTATTCAAAATTTCATTCTAAACTCATGGGAAAATTTTTTTATCCAAGTAAAATATGTCATCCACATATTTCATTAGTGATGGGCTTTGCGGAAATAAATTTATTATTGTTAAGAAATATATTACATACCTAATAAATTCACTAATTTTCAAGATAACACTGTTTATTAATAACACATTTTAAATTATCATTAGGCAAGGCAGAAGTGAAAAAGAATTAGGAGAAGTGGATGTGGAGCATGAAGTAAAAGAATTAAACCTAGGTATAGGTAGCTTACAGTAATCACTAAATGTTCTGATTTTTCTTTTAAAGACTTTTTGAGCCTTACGAGTTTTAGGAACTAGTTCCACTTTTATATGGCTTTTGGTTTAGGAACTAGTTCTCTGATAGTACTCACTACTATCTCCTCAGCTTTCCCTAAAAATGGAAATTCGATGGTGTAGTATAAGGCTTTTCCAACATAATAGTGGGAGTAGGTAATACATTGGAGTATTCAGTTCTGTTCATAAACAGTTGATGGACCTGGAGAACGAGTATGCGACTGTTCTGGTGTATGATCTACAATTGTCACTGGTCTTGGTGTTTTTAATTTGTTCTGATGATTCTAATATCTTAATCTATTAAACGAATGTGATGAATGATTAACTAATAAGCCTCTGTTATTGAACTATCCTCTTGGATTATATGACTGACTTCTGAAAGTAGCTTGTTGATTATAATCTCTGTTATTTCCTCTAAATCTATTAAAACTGTTAAAACTTTCCTAATATCCTCTCCTTGAATTATTTCCAGCATTATTGCTTTGGTATCTGCTCAGATGATCCATAGGATTCCACAAAGTATTAAAGCAAGGAATTTTGGGAAAAGACCCGCGTTGGTGGTATTGTTTGCAAGTAGAACAAAATTCAAAAGATGTATTCATTACTCTTGTGTTACCATCTCTCACAGTTAACACAAGAAAATATAGTCTGTGGATTGAAATGTAATTGAAAAGATGATTCATTGAAGATAGGAGAAGTTCTATTTGAAGCAGCTATGTTGTTTCCTCTTCTGGCCTGATATGTTTTGAACCTTGTAAATCTTTGATTATTACCTCTATTCCTATTCAAAGCAATATAATTTTGAGTTTGTGTAGAAGAAGAACTTTATATAAAATTGGTGTATGATTCTGCATGCTGACCAATTTGTCCAAATGAATAATTATGACTGCGTCTTTTATTTCTAAAAGGGAAGTTTATTTTATTAGAATTCTTCGGTAATTAAACTGGAATCTGCTCAGGGTAGGTGAGAGCAGGATTAAAATGATCTTCTAACTTTTTATTGAAGCTATCAGGAGCCACATTATAAGCTTATAAATTTACCTTGCTCTCCAGAGAATGCATTTTCTGCTCATATTGCAGGCATTCAAAGTGTATTGGATGACATAGAAGAATCCCTAATAGCTCACCATGGTGTAACAATTCCTGATGACTTAAAATTTTTCCTTGTCATCAGGAATTGTTACACCATGGTGAGCTGTTAGGGATTCTTCTATGTCATCCAATACACTTTGAATGCCTGCAATATGAGCAGAAAATGCATTTTCTGGAGAGCAAGGTAAATTTATAAGCTTGGCTAACTGTTTTAAACCTGATTCTATATTTAAAAGTGAAAGTGAAGTGACACACCATATATGCCTTATGACTAGACTAACATATCCCGCATGATCAAGATGAGCATATCTTTTATAGCCAAAAATAAATTTCAACGCATCAAGTTACCACAACAAGACCAGATCTTCTATATGACAAAGCCAATCATTTACTTTTATGCCTGTATATACGACTCGGTAATAACCAATCAATAATATATTAAAATATATTCTCTCTAAATTCAGATTTCTAGCATTAGCCCTAGCAAGAGTAGAAACTTTAGAAATGGGAGCAATGCTAGATATAGGAGCATTAGTGGTAGAAGAAACAGTGGTAGTAGTAGGGTAGTAGTTGTAGTAGTAGTAGGCGTGGTAGTAGGACCCATCTTTGATAAAAAGAAGAATGGTAAGGATGGAAGAAGAGTAAGTGGAAATGTGTATTCCTCGTCGGAGTCCTGAATGATGATAATATCTTAATTCTCAATACTATTTATTACACTAGTGTATGTATACACAACCTTAAACAAGACTAGCAGTAATGAATCACTTTTAAATTGAAGAGACGATGATGTACTTTTAAATTTCTGGATGCATTTCTCTATCACTATAGTAAGAGCAATATTAGTGGAACATTGATAAATAATTTAAAGAAGGAAAAGTATATATATATATATATATTATATATATATATAGTATATATATATATATATATATATATATATATATATATATATATTATATATATATATATATATATATATATATATATATATATATATATTTTTATATATTATACTATATTTAAATATATATTTATATATATATATATTATATATATATATATATATATATATATATTATATTATTATATATATATATATAATATTATATATATATATATATATATAATATATAATCTAGTATATATTATATTATATATATATATATCATATGAACAAAGTCTACGCTATTGAACATTTCTAAAGTAAATTTTTTAATTTTAACTTATTAATAAATTAAAACTAACCATATAAACATTGATATATAGAAAATTCATAGGGGAAATTATATTTTGAAAGGTATAATTCAAAAAAAATATTACATATCAATGTTTACCCTTTTTTATGATGTCGAAAGGAAAAAATTTCTTAGGAACCATTTTACTGCCCAATGTAAGACTCCAATGACAGGGAATTGGCAATCGCTTTGGAGTTTTTTTCTCAAAAGTTACTTGAGTTTTTTTTTGGCCCATCCCCCCCACCAATCTTGAGTACCTTGAGGTTTTTCCAAAAATATATTAATGGATCAATAACTCTAATATTATAATATATATATATATATTATATATATTAGAACTAATAAAATATATATATATATTATAATCTATATATATATATTAATATGTTAATATATATTAAGGGTTTATTACACGGCAAAATAGGGGCTCGAGCGACGGGTGGGACAGGAGGGGGTGACGATTTGCATAAGCCGCCCGATAGGGGTGAGGGGTGGAAAGGAAGCCGCCCCCGCCGGAAACAGAGCGCCATCATAAGCAAAGAGACGGGGTTCCGGGAGCCCTTCCCCGGAGGGGAAATAGTCCTACATCGTCTGGTTCCCCGGAAGGCGGAGAGAGCCCGGCCAGGGGGACTCTGCGTATCCGTTTTGCTATTTACCCTCGGGGTACTCTTTAGATAAAAAAAAAATTTAAAAAAATAAAAACTGGGGACGGAGTCGGGTTAAAACAGTTAACAGAGTTCTTATAATATTATTTGGAAAACTTTCACTCAAAAAAATTCCTTCATTTAGATAGAAAGTGCATTTTTATGGTCACATTAAAGAATACCCCCTGGGTGAACTTATTTTTTTTTTTGGGGCTAACGAGTACCGTTCTTAAAAGGTCCATAACTAGACTTTCTCATATATATATATTATATATATATATATATAACTAATATATATAGTTTGATATATATATATATATATATATTATATATATATATATATAGTATATATATAGTAGAAATCAAAGCAATGCAAACGCTAAATTTTAGTAAGGTATCAAAGTTACGAGGCCTTAGTGTAATAATAAACTGGCAAATATAATCAAGTCTTAATAAATTTTTCACATAATCAAAATGGTCTTCTGGTGTTTAGAGCGGGTTAGCTTTCCGATCCACTTACTGGGAATTACTGGGGATTTTTTCCCTCTTCCCAGACCGCCCTGTGAATTGACGACTAAATGAAATAATTTAAATAAAGATTGTTTTATGTTAAAAA
>JABUQX010024788.1:0-2500 GCA_015478945.1 Trachelipus rathkii | reverse complement strand
TGGATTTTATGCCATTTTGCCCCATATGGGCGGCTCCCTTTGACAGGACTTTTTTAATTTTGAGTACAACGTCGCTCCACTTTTACTTATTCCTTTCCCAGTGCAGACGCTGATACAGGATCTTCTTCCCTACTTCTCTCAGGCCCCTGCAAGAGGTATTCGGTATACATCGAGTTTCTAAAGTGGCCCTCGAACAATCTCCGCAGATTCTCTTGAGGGACTGAAATAGATTCCTCTCTTGAGGTGAATTGGAAGAAGCAGGATCAGTTAAAATGAGACTTGTATTAGCCAAAGGGTTTTAAAAAAACAATTTTGGTTGTTTGTCGCGAAGAGGTTGTAAGGTTAGAAGTCTCAGATATAAATGGCGTCAGAGCGATTCCTGGCCAGGAATAGTGATAAGATTCAAAATATTCCAAGCTTTTACGCCTGATTGTCCTTGTAGGGCAGTTTTTTTGACAGTCGCGGATTGGATCTTTCCACAATAACTTCCATTCCAAGGGCTATTACAAGGGATTCGGGAAATATTGTTTTAATTTGGTTTTTGACGGCAAGAAACCTCGGAACCTGTTTCCGAAACAACGAAATGTTCAGAGCATCTGCGCTTCTATTAAAGGAACGGGCATGTCACTATATAAGAAATTGGAAAACTCCAACTTGGGTTTGACAAAAATGCTTGAACGATTGCCAAAAAAATGATTTTTGCAGACATAGTCAGGGTCAATTCTAAATAGCACAGAACGAATGTTGAAGACAAGTGTACAAGCAATATGTACATTTTTTTGTTGATTGAACTTTGACTTTGACAAAGAAGTGCTTAGTGTAGTTCAACACCTCAACACTAGTGAAAGACGATAAAATTTTAAGCTTGAATTCTTGTGAATTTGTAAACCTTGGATATTGCAAAGGAAAAGCTGTTGTACTTTTTGCATGACCATTGTCCGACAGTAATTTTTTCTTATTGCGTGTGTCGAGCCTGACTGTAATCCAATAAGCCTTTTAAGCGAATCATTCAGGGTTTGCCTGAATGCCAAAGGTTTTACAGGCAACATGCGCATATTTAATATGAGAAGGTCAGGATGATGTGATTACCAAAAAAGTTACGCCACAGGATCACCACCCTCCCCAAAAACAAGTTAATAATAGTACGAGATAGACGCCCTTACTTCTGATGAAGCTGAGTCCATCTAAAAAGAGGTTGAGACAAGAAACCAAACCAAATCAGGTTGGTGCTTTAGCAGAAGCAGGGTTCGATTTAACATCATTAAGAAACCGAAGTTCAGCAGAAAAGCTTTCCTGCTGCATGACTTTTAACAAGAAAAGTCTAGCTTTTCTGTCACATTCGATTGAGGAAAGAGTTTGATACACCGAATTTGAAAAGAAGATAACATACTGTTAACAATGTTGACAAAGAAGAATATCGTGAAATGTTGATGATAGGAGGAGGTGGGCCCTGTATGACCATAAATGTTGAAGAAGGGTCCACCAATCCTCCCCCCGAACTCCTGAAATTGGGCCAATAAACCTGATCGTAGCGGAGCCAGTTCGGACCAAATTTTCAAAGGCTTAGTTTTTTGACAAACTCTCGATGTGATAATCCTCGAGTTATCAAATCGGCAGGGTTTTCATCCGTTTTAATCCGTTTTAACGAAGAGAAAAGAGATAGGAAGTAAATTGTCATCTCTCATGGAGGAGACCATGCTTTTGATATCTTGGATTCTATTTTTGACAAAATTTTGTTTGTCTTGCTACCTCCTCCCGCTACCCATGCAAGGACGATTTGGGAAATCCGAGAAGATGTTGGACAGCTTGATTCAACCTTCCTTGTTAATCCCGTCAATATTTTTGTGAAGACACTTAAAAGGGGCCCAAATAAAACTGGATAGTAGCTCTAAGAAACGCGAGGTGTTTTTTTCCCCTTCTGAGAGGGGAGCCACCCTTAGATATTTGCCACAATAATGGACGGGGACAGTTTTTTGAACCGTGACGTAACCTGCAAACGCCCATTCAACATTGTGAACTTGCGTCACAAAAGATGTTAAGAGTTAAATTTGCTGATGCTTCAAAGCAGAAGCGTTGAAAAGATAAGTTTTTGAGGTCGTCAAGAATCAGCACGAAGTTTCTCCCAATCTTCCTTTATATCCTGGTCAATGGAGTCATCCCAACTCATTTCTTTCTCCCATGTCCGCCTCATCAACAGACGTCCCTTTAAAGTTACATGAAGGAAAAAGGAAAGAGGATCAAAGATTTTGTTTACTTGGGCGAGAAGATCTCGTTTTAATTCGACTGAGGTAAGGTCAAAGTCTGCTAATCTAAGGGTATCATTTTCAGGATGATAAAGATACCCCAAGACTTTTTCCTCATCACAATTATGAGAGGAAAGCATCTGATCGTCTTTGATTTGAGCTTTTAGATCAGGGTGGTTGGTGTTCGCAGGCTACACCATAGTTGAACCCACCCCTCAATTATCCTTCTAGCCGAGGGTATGATCAGATGTCCTTTT
>JABUQX010024787.1:0-23108 GCA_015478945.1 Trachelipus rathkii | reverse complement strand
CCCCTACATTTGCCGTGTAATACCTTTCCAAGAATTAATTAATTATATATATTTCGCCCCTTAGAGCAGGAACAAAAAAATTCATTTTCGACCCTAGAACATCTATTTCTGTATAATAGATGCTACCTGTGGAAAAAAATTTTTTTTTGTCCGAGCTCCCTTTCGTGTGGGCGTAAGTAACTTTGTCCATATATAGAGATTTTCATGCAGACAACATGCAGAAGAGAAGTTGCTTTGCAGATTGATAAACTATTAACAACTAAATCAACCTGGAACCAGATGGATACTAATGCCATGCATCTCAAAAATTGAAAAAGGACATATTAGTGAGTTAACCTTGTACAAATCTTTTGACATGTATTTAGAAGACGGCAATAGTTCTCATAATTTTCAAAATTGCTAATAAACTCCATTTTCAAAATAAAGGAGATCGTAAGGTTTCCGATTAACTACAGACCATTACTTTGTAGTTGGTAAAATTTTTGAACTAATAGGTTAGTTGACATCTTGAAGATCGTCGATTTGCTCTAAAGAATTCCCAACAAACAAGTTTGGTATTTAGAAGAAATAGAATCATGCCCATCTAACACACAATATTGCTAGAGGAAGTATGTTTCACTTTTCATTTTATATTTTTTGTTCTTTTATTTAGCTAAGAATTTTTTTTTTTTTTTAATGTTATTAACCTTTTCATAATATAAATCTTTAAATGTCATTTACATAGACTTTTCAAAGCATTTGAAAAACCGCCCTCATCACAAGAAGATTATTGGGAAAAGCTGCTTTACAAGCTCACGGTATTTCCGAGGTAAGACTTTGTAAAATTGGTTTAAAAATTGGCTATCGGATCGACAACGACAACAACGAGTCGTAATCAATGGTGAATGCTCAGATTGCACGAATGTTACTAGTGGTGTACCCCAAAGGATCTATCTTGGGTCCAATACTGTTCATTTAATTATTTGTAATATGACATAAGGATGATCAATATTTGAGCAATATTCGAAATTTGCGGATGAATACGGAAAAACAGGGAAATCGCATAATATGTGAGAAAGGATTATCAATTACTCCAAAGCGACTTGAACAAATTAAAATTTGGTTTCCAAAACATAGCAAATGAATTTTTTATGCCGGTAAATGTAAGGTATACATTTTGGAGTAGGATCAATGAATAGTGATTACAAAATAGATGACACAGTTATCAAAGTTGTCAATGGAGGAAAAGGATCGAGGAGTATTAATAATCCAAGGAACTTTAAGTGTTTGCGAGAACAATGTTGCTGAAGCATTGTTATAAAAAAGCAAATAAAGCTCTGGGATTTATTGAAAATAAACTGCAATAAAATCTTAAAAATTAATTACTTCCTCTCTAAAAAAAACATTAGTCTAAAATGGAAGAAGATAGTGCAGTGAGTTCCATACACTCTCAAAAAAAAACCGAAAAAATTTGAAACAAAAATTAAAGAAGGGCAACGTAAATTAATCCCTGGATTAAGGGGTAAATCATACGACAACGACTACGTGAATTAGATATCCATCTTTAGATATATTCAGAATCTGGTAATCTCGAATATGAATGGTGTTATAGGATCCGTGTATATATAGAAGTGTGTCAGATTCACCCCCGCCCCATCTCAGTGCATCATGGTTGTACGCCATCAAAATCTAATCTGGCAAGAGTTGACATAGGACGATTGAAACTGAGCTTGCGGTAATAATACCCATATCATATTAGGGTTACTCCCTATTTCAACCCCTTGGAATGATGGGCGAGTATATTAGAATAGCCTTACGGGTTAGGCTCACCCTCATAAGCTGGAGGCTAGACTCTCTCGGCTCCCCTAATCCAACGCTGAGCAATATTGACAGTAGAACCGACGAAATCTTGGGTTAGTACAACCATCGATTTCTTAGATCTATTCCGTCAGATTATGTCATTCCATGAAACAAGACACGATAATTAAAAATGAAAACTAATAAAAATAATAATAAATCGCAAAAGTTTATAAATACAATTATCCAAAAAGAAAAATAAACTTTTTGTTTTTATATACCTTAAAACTTTTTGTTTTAATAAATTGAAGAACCAAAAAATAAAAAACAGTAAATCCAAAAAATAAAATATAAAACACAAACAAAAATATAAAGATGATCACAAATATCAACAGGAATTGTTTAAAAACATTATTTAATGTTTGTTTATTAAATATAATGCGTGGATTCTATTTATTCTACTAACAATATCTTAAAGACTTTGATGACAACTGACCTAATCAAAGATAGAAATACGAGGCTTTCTTATATTAAATCATAGACTAAGATCCCCACAAATCGAAACCTCGAGCATCACTGAAGAAGGCCACTACCCCACCACATCGCCACCCTCCCCATCCAGTGTATTAATTTCAGCACTTTATTATTTTCCGGGGAATTATAATACACTATACTCTAATGTAAAGATCTTACTCATGACATGCAATCCCAAATGCAAGTATTTTATGACAGTAGTTAAAATTCTAATCCCTACTAATACTACCACCACTATTAATAATAATATTTTCTACCCCCTACCTACTTATACCTAAGAGTTAATAAATATATATATAATAAATATCATAAAATTCCTCCTCCCCTCAGAGGAGTAAGGATTTTTATTCTACAATATTAAAATTTTTAATTAAAATAAAAATATATAAAATTATATATAATATACTATAATATAATATACATATATATATTTATAATATAAGTGTGAGATTGCTTTTTGGAAGATCACTGATGGATGGACTTAAATAATAATATTAACTATATTAACTCTATAATGAATCTATATATAATAATAAATAAATCATTCTGAGAAAAAATTTCAACGAATTATAATTAAATTATTAAATAATAATATACTATTATAAATATTATAACTAATAAATATATCTATATAGTATACTAATAATAATATTATAGATATATGCTTTATTACATAATATATAATATATTAAATAATATATTTAATAAATAATATATATATAAGAACATGCAAAAAAAAAAATATATATATATTATTTTCAAATATAATAATATAATATATTATAAATATAAATTATACTTATTAAAAGTATGATAGTGTTAAAGTAACCAATCTTATTGCACTCACATTTTAATATTTAAAGACGAAATGGGTCTTGTCTTTTTTTGACCATCAATCGTTGTTGATCACGTTGATCATATAAATTCTATCTGGTTGGCTCTTCATCACCTTCAATGGACATACTTTAACACAGGATGTACAGTAGTTTCTTGTCCCATTGCGATTCCTGAGCTTTGCATTATCCTATACTCTATGTAGCTGAAAGATCGTTTCCACACTGGCAGTTGAAATAGGTACACTCAATATACATTCAGCAATATTTTTAAATAGAATTCATATTCAATTCTAGCCTCTTAAAATAAAAGAAGCAACATCTGTTCTAGTATCCTTTAACTTATTGTGGGCAACATGTGTGAAAGATTTAAATTCAGATAAAGCTTGTGCCAATCAATTTTCATTAATTCCAAACAAGATGGCAAAGTCATATTATACATTCAATTTTCAGTTCATTTAAGAACTAACTGTTTGAAGTTTTCCAAAATATTGCACATAACTGTATTAATTCTTATAGCCTAATACTTTATCATTTAAATCTTTGTTATCATTTTCAGTTTACTACTTCTGTTCCACAATTATTCCTCTTGCAAATGTTAATAACAATTTTTTTTAGTATCGAAAAAATTGACTTGTTTAAATTCTGAAAACATTAATCTCAAGGCTTTCAATTTTCTATTATCAGTTCATTATTACTTCATTTTTCCTAAATAACCACAATAACTTGATGAATGTTTCTAAATGTGACCAAACTGTCCAGAAATTAAGACTGGGGGATGAGATGAAGAGTTGAAGAGCTTCTTTTTTGGAGAACCTTACTTAAATTTGATAAGGCACTCAGTGTTACATTTAAATTAGATGATCACTATATAACTAATATATTATATATCATAATTCTATAAGAATATCCACCCAACCAGATAAACATGGTAAAATCCGGCACCATCCTTGTAAATAACATCGTGCTATCACATGTGCAGATCATTACTTGATACGCTCTACGATAATTAAGCTCCAACGTAGCGTCTCTAGCCGCTTCGGGAATCTTTAAGGCAGGCTTTCTAGTGATTTTTGAATTTCATGTAAATCTTTTCTCTTTTAGGAGAACAATGATCAATATTTGCGAGAAAATCTTTTATATCAAGCAATTGAAGCCCTCTTAATCATTGGAAACTTTTTGCTGAAATTAGTGACAGCAAAGCGCTAAGAACGTGATGCTACTTACATGACTACTAGGAAATTCCAAATGTTTCATTTCAGTTCCTATCCAATGATTATTCCTCGTAGGTCAAGTATTTATTTATTTGAATGGCAAAAAGCTATCAGAATACAACTTATTAAACTACCTACTCTATCTGTGCATTATTGTGACTCGATTAATGGTGCTGGTCATGCGATAAATAACTTTAATTGATTTACACTTTGTTTCCTTATTCAGTGCAGGAATTGTATAACGTTTGTGCACTTATATTTACAAAACCTTGGACCCGTCGATCCTATTCGTATGTGATTGTGTCGCTGATTATTTATCCCACGGTGATAGCTGTATTGCTAAAAGTGCTGCAACTTGTAAGCTATAGCCTATACTGATACATGTTTAAATCTTTTCAAGCTATTGAGTGCAATAAATGTACTCATATGAAAATTATTCCCAATAAAGAAAAATACGTTACCCGCTAGAATCAGAAGCCCAGAACAAGATACAGATTTCTATACACATATCATCAGAATCAGTGACTGTGAAGAATCCGCCAAAGCGATTATGTGAGTGATATATAGTTCAGCCAACCAAAAATACAAAACATACAAACTGCGAAAGTACACTAGTGAGAAATAGCAAAAAGGCAGTAGGGTAAATAAATTACTAAGTGGTTGTACTTTGATCGTACTAGGGGATGAGTGGCATTTTGTAAGCCTGTGTAAATAGCCAATGTAAATAAATGACATCGCATTACTGCCATCTTCATCACACAAAACAGGATCAGCGCACAGGTCACAGTTATATATCTAGATAGCGGTACTTTAGGCTAAGGTAACAGTATTACCACATATTCTTCCGTCGCAACCTCCTTTCTAATGACCATTACTGATAACACTTGGAAAATTCGCAACACCAGCACCGTCAAAATGAAACCCAATACACATGATACTAAACCTCTTCCGTAAGAGACGAGTTTTCCAGCTGGGGTTTATTTCGCAATCATGGTATCAGCACAAAAATATTTGACAGCTGAAGTCTTTAACTAAATATACCATGACTCATATATTTAACAGTATTCTACTTATCATTTCATCGTAACTGGAGCATGGAAGCATACAGTATAGCAAACTAACACAGTGACTTTTCTTCTTTTGAACTTTTTCTCCTTAGTTCTGGATACTGCAAAAGGACTTATGTACCGAAAACGAAGTTGTGTGTTTTAGTACATATGCGTAAAATAACCAGTTATTCATCTTATATATCATCTGCTCCAAAGACCCCTGGCTCAACACTTTAATGATCGGCACACATTCGACGTGACCACTCTGAAAGCACAGTGGTTTACTTCATAAATTATGGACAGACCCCAGAGTCTACTAAAATAGATAGAAATGATGTAGCTATATCACATCTCGTCTCACTAATATAGAGGCATTCTTAATTCACGGAATTCCTCAAGAGAGTTACTAATTTGATAGTATTTAATAATACAAGCGTAAGTAGAGGACGACAACACTTATACCTGCCTACCTCACTGCATTATCCCAGTGTATGAATGGAAGCGGTAATTTGGTGAAAGCGATATGTATATACACGCGATTATAACTTTCAAACTTTATGATCTTAATATTAATTAGTCTATAGGGTGCCGAACATTTAGCAACAATGTAAAACCTACACAAAACAGGCCTCTATACCAAACACAGAAAAAGCAACCTTATCTCTAATGATTAACCATTTTTTATCCACCTGTTAATCAACTCTTGATTACCATTGACCGTTCAAAATGATCTCGCGTATTGACGGATCTAAGAGCTTCCGTTTAAAAGCCCACTGCAATATTATCAAAGATATCCAAATTTGAAAATTTGCCACCAAACACACTCCAAAAACTACTCAGTTGGCATTATCTGATTCTTAAAGGCTCTTTCTCAAGTTTTTCGCCTCAGAATGACAATACCTCGCAGTAGAGAGTAGACTTCTCGTATCAATCAAACATTATAATTAAAAGAAACAGCCTATTTATAACCAGCAACAACCCTCCACCTGGGTGCGTTTTTAACCATGTCCAACAGCCAACACTCTATATGTCAATCTGTTATCTATAACATGGCGTACCGCATGCTCGTACACATTCCCAGCGATCTAAACAAAAAAATAATGCCAGGCACCACCCCTAGTACGATTCAACTCCAAGAGAACCAGCAAAACCAACTCGAATTGCTAACTCTTTAGATTCCCTAAACACTCGACCATTTAGATATATTTTAATCTTCGCTGTAATTCCCCCTCCTGAGTCTTTTTGTGGCTGGCTTAAACTATAGGCTCTGGACCTTACCGTAATTATATTTCACCGACCAATACCTTGCAAAAACATTCAAATCTCACCCATTCAATGATCCGCCAGGTTGACTAAGCTAATAAATGACTATTTTCCATAAGGCTATGGCCTCTATGCAGTAATCCCAGCCGTACGTCCTCATCCTCCTAATCTTACTTAAGAACATCAATTCTATATAATTATTCTAGCCTGCCTTTTTATCTACCTCCATTTCTTATAAAACCAAAACTCTGCTCTACACTTAGTAGCCTATAGGAACTTACAACTAGTGCTACCTTAATCACCAACCCAGGCACCCCCTAAACAAGTATATTTAGCTGTCCAATTTTACAGCCTATTCCACTCGTGATCACACAGTTCCATCAAAAAAACACACACAATAACCAAAAAGCATTTAAGGCCATTGTTTATGTTTCCGAAACAAAAGGGAAAATCATCTACAAGTTCGGAATACTTTTCTAGGAAAGTGAACAGGTATTTATCCCTTATGCTGACTAATTAATAAAGAGAAAAGCGAACCGACACCGCCAGAAATCTAACGTAGCAAGTTTAATAGATTTATCTGTATCTTTTGCACTCTCAAAAATCAATCCGTATATTGTTCCCCACAAGAGCAGATAATTAATATAACTTTCGTGTATTTCCTAACCGAAGAATGATTAGTAAAGGTTCTGTCACAAACTGACAGACCTTTTAAATCCCTTTTTGCCTCCTGAATTAAATAAAGATGTTTTTCATCAAAAGACATTTTTAATTTTTATCTTTTGAATAACTTACATTACAAATTAACATAACTCTCCCTACACACCACTCTTCTTATCTTAATCACTTTTTATATCCGCACTATGTACAATTTACATACTTACTCACATTCCACCACTCACTTGTGACAATTTCATTATACTTCCTTTAACTTTAAGGGCACACTACCATACATACTCATTAGGCTCCAACAACCGCTTCCTTTCACTCTTATCCAGATTATACCTAAGGTTATCATACTATGATTATCCAACATATTTACATATATATATAAGTATATATATATATATATATTATATTATACTTTATTACGTCAATTAGTTATACTCATTTATATAAATATTTATATCCATACGTAAGTAGATCACATAAATACTGCCAACTTAAATTTAACCATTCCTCTCTCATTCATTCCCACTGGAAATTGAGACAAATACTTGAAACATATAAAATAACAAATATATACAAGTAATAATAATATTGATATCGCCGGATAATGTACAATCGGACAATATGACGTAGCTAAAACCTACCTACTAGCATCATTAACTAAATCAGAGATAATTATATAGTCAAGTACAAACTACAAACATTCTAATACCCAAATTTCTTTATTTATTATACAAATCCTTCAGAGACACATCATTCACGGTGGCAATCAGTTCCACTCCCGAGTACCCCAGCATGTGCGGGACATTCTTTGAATATCCCTTGTATGATCTCCTCACTGGTAAGGGGGGAAATATCCCCCGTAGCACCGTCCCATGAAATAAAACCTGCTCCCCATCTTATATGGATCTATTGATTCAATTCATATCTAATCTATTGATCTATTATTCATGTCATATATTTTGGATATAACATATGGTCACACAAGACTATATAATTTATTTTTATTAGAATTTTAATATACATGAACTAGATTAGAAACAGTGTTAGTTATTGTTTATATTATAACTATAAAAAATTTTAACTGCTATTCAGAAAATTTATAACTTAAGAAATTTGATCAAATAGTTTTTATTACACAATAACCTCATAAACCTGGTAAATCAAGTAAATCGAACTCCAACCCAAACCCTGGGACCCTCTCTCCATATACTAATACTCACAACCCTTAGTGGTATAATATGTTTACAACATATGGCTTTACATCGGCAGCCCAGTTTAGTACCCCCAAAGTAGGTATTTAAGGACAAAATGGCCCTAAATTACAACAATAATCTAGGATTGGTTCTATATGATATCATATGATCAATGAAATATTATAGTTTTTATAAGTAACCAGTTTAAGTGCAAAGATTCTTCACATCTAATAACAGTGGTAGACATGGGAGAATTGGATGGGAAGAGATATATATAATGTTATACAACGACAATTAAATATACCTAACCTTAACCCTAACACACACTTTTTTTTCCTATGACAATAATATCAATGGTAAAATATTTTTACAATTTAAATGTAAGATTATAATATTAATTAAAATTTTATTCTAATACTTATTTTGTGTAATTACATACTGATCAATGAATATAGTTATTTACTAACTATTATATACGTTAACTAAAGTTTTTTCTACAATCAAATAAAAGCTAAGTAACATAGGCATCACACTGAACTACGTAAATAAATAATGCTACAATGACAAATAGTATACCTAACTAATTATCACATTTTAACGCTTATCGTTAATATTAAATAAATGCTGAGAACGAAATAAACCAAAATAAGAGTTCCGAATAGCTTAACGTAACAGTTAAGGGCAAGGCACAGTACATCTAACAAATCCGAGATCTACAGAACCCACGAACCCAGAAAATGCGAGTCGAAAAATTGTGACCGATCCAGTAAATTATATCCGATATTAATGAAAATCGCGCCTACTGCACTGCGGGTTTTTATATTATTTAATCATATTTTTTTTAACCTATGTCTTTCAATTTGGGTAAACATTTGTTGTCTTAAAAAGTTATGAGAAATACATGATTGTACAGATGTTTACTATTACTATTTTAAAGAAGCTAGGGAGATCGTAACGGTTGACTTCAACCGGCAAATGATGAAACACTAAGAACTAACAGACACCCCACTCAAAGCTATTAAATCTTTTCTATAGTTGGTTTTTTCTAAATTTTAATAGAAATCTATTTATTGTACTTAATACTAAATAAAAATTAGTTGTTAGTTGGTCACCATGTCATGATAAATATGTTTCAAAGAGATTCACCTAACAATCACTCCTTCAGTATCATGCCAGAAGTATCGGTGTTTAGGGAAGATGAAAATACAACTTCTATCATCATAACAAAATTTAGACAAATAAAACCGATTTGTTATGAATGCTAGGAAATAAATGGTAATCGTGCAGTGGGAGTACAACAATATATACATAAGCGGCCCCGGTATTTGTCAATCCGCCTCTCACCAGATAGACTATGTTGAGAAAAGGGCGAGTCAATTGAAAACCGTCGTCCCTCATCAAATCATCTATTGGAAAAAGCTTACAGCTCACCGTGTCCATCCTCGCACGCGGGAAGATCTTGTTACAAATTGTGATTAAGACAATTGGTCATTTCGATATTAAATTCTACAACTAAAATACGTAAAGTATTATCTATATAAAATAGGTAGTGTGCAATCTTATGTAAAAATAACATATTTTTTGTGTAGTATCATATATATATAATAATAATAATATACGAATTGTTAAATATTACTTATAATATAGTGTATACTATAGTATAGTCTATATAGGTAAAGTGTAATAGCCCAAGGACTCCACAAATATCGTGAAAAGATATTCTTAAGTTCAAACTCAATATATCGCATTATGTATCGTTATATAGAGTCGATATTTGACTATTCATATTATATATATATTTCTCTATATATTTGCATTTATGTATGATTCTTTTTGATCATTTAATATATTTATTATATTATATTATATATAATTAGTATATAAAATGAACTAATATAGAAATTATAGATATAAATATAATATATTTATGAATATATATAAATATATATATATATATAGATATATATATATTACTAATATATATATATTATATAATATATAGTATATATTATAGTATATATATATATATATACATATAATCAATATCATATTAACCAGCATATGATGGAAATATTTATAGGGTGCGTACTTTTAAGAAAATTCTGTTTATGAGGATTTCGATACTTTGCTTTAGTGAGAAGTATTTTCTCTTAGCTTGACTATTTAACTATTGGCACAGAGCAACAATTGTGTAATATCTATTCTAGTGAGTTTTTCGGATATATATCTGGCGTAGTGTATAGCAAATAGAGTTTTCAGTTATAATCAAATGGCCTATTTATGTATCAAGTTATCTCCAAAAATGAGTATGAAACTTTTCTGTAAAATTAAAGAAAATCCTTATTTTCACACACAAAAAATGTATTTATTCATCTAATTTCTGTTATGTTGTAAGCCTGATATATTAAACTATTGGTCACTATCTTAATTCATTTTAATATAATGTTGTTGAGTTCAAGATTAGAACGGCATTTAGGCTTAGCTCAAGGAACTATCGTGTTACTACGTTTTAAAATACCGGCAAGGTACCACAAATCCAAATGATATTAAATTTCTGTTTATGTTTTATAAAAATATTGTACTTTATATTCGAAAAATTAGTTTTTATTTTGGTCTTTTTAAATGAGGATTTATATTAATTTTATAACAGGTCTTTTACACTGGTTATTTTTATTTAGGCCTATTAGTAGAGTGTGTGTTAAGTAAAAGTGCTTTAATGATTGCCTAGTTTATCTTTCGCTTATTGTATTAAATAAAACATATACTTTCTTCAGACATAGTTAGTTGTATTATGATATATCTTGACTAGTTTACTGAATAGACTATTGATATTGTGACATAATTTTTGTTCAAATTTCAATTGTATTTTTGGTGCAGAGTCCGATAGATTAAAAAAAATCTTAATTGGTCTGTGGTCTATGTAAATATTGGCACATTTTCACAGACCTCTTAAAAAATAGTAACATTTTATCTCCTTACCCCCATACCTCACTTTTTATGCTGAGTTTTTACTCCTTTGCATACATTGAAAAAATTCAGTATTTACTAACGTAAAATAAACTATATAGATATTATCATTATTACATTCCATTGTATAATAATAACAAATGGGCTACACGTATTCTTGCTAATAAATACTAAAGTAAATGTAATAGTTCGGATGGTCCAAAACATTCTAGGTAGAATAGTTACGCAACCACACAGGGATCCATCTCTAATCTCCAGACCTCAAACCCACATCTCATATTATATTCTTGACCTCAGATCTATGTGATCTATTAGTGTATAATTAATACTATATAACATAAGTACTATATATATATATACTTGATAATATAACTATATATATATATTACCATATAAATAAACTATATAAATAATATATATAATTAGATTTAGAAGTATACCCAAATTAGGTAGAGAGGGGTAAAACATAGGAATAACTAATTGTCTTATAGTATATACTTTACAAATTGACAGTAATTTTGATTAGTTCTTTGAAGGTTGTGGTTATTCAAATAAGATGAACTTTGCAATATTTTTGCAACATATGACTGAAATCTTGAGCATTATTTGCAAACATGATCGAGACCACGGTTTGCCATCCCTCTGTAAACAGCACTGGTCAGGGGAAAGCTGTGATGTCATGCCTGACAGATTGTGCAAGAGCATATTATTTATCAAGTCATTTTTTATCTTTTATTTTACTTCGATATATTATTTATATTTGTTTTTATTTTGTCTTTTTTGGACCACTTTTTGCTCGTTCTGCGTGTGCCGTCGCGGGGTCCCCGGCTATCGAAGGGTCTCCTTTACGGAGTTAAAACAAGTTTCCATGGTGGTTGCCACTACTCCTACCAAATTTCATTTAAAGCCCCATATGACACCTTTATGTCCGAGAGTGAAATTGAAAAAGATGCACATCTAGTGTGAATAGTATCTTTAATAGAGGAGATACTATGACTCAACAACACATGGACCTCACTCCCAGGTTTTAATAATCAGCCATGGTGTTCATTGACTCATACGCTAATGGTTCCAACTCAAATAATAAAAGATTTTACGAGTGTTACATCATTTTCTGGGACTTGAAGTTTTGATTCCAACATTTTATAACTTCAAAATTTCATATGGAATCAATCCGCAAGGCACAGGAGATCTTCGCAAAATACTCAAAGCCGCCCTCAGATGGCCTTTCTGATGTAAGTTAATCCTGTACGGACAAATATGGCTCCTCATTTCCATTATTCTTAGCACATTCAACCACACCACTTTGTGTTTTATAGCACTTGTTAGACTTCCCACGCCACGCTTGCTTATAGGAATACACGCTACTTTTCAGCTAGGTAGTTCTAATCAAGTGTCCATAATTTCGTGGATACATAGGATTCTTACTAGGTGTCACCGGACTTATTATTTCACACCTAGCACGCATATGCTCTCTGTTCCCAGAGAGGAAGGTAAATGATTACTGCGCGAGCAACACACGACAGCTAGATAACTTCGTTTATCCTAAACGCCCAAATCACTCATAGTCTCCTCCCATGCCCTCTCTCAATTACAGTAATCGCTCTTTATTTCAAATCTACTCGGTGATAAATACCTGACACTGATTTTCCCTTTTCATGTGTAATACTGATATCAATTTGAGGATGGCGCTAAACCTTGGATAGTGCAAATATATGGAATTTAAAGATCTCTGCCCACTTATGTCTCTATGTCAAACAATACACTTTGAGAGACATAGAGTCGACTACTGGTTAATTGCGGTATTAATCCTCAATGTTATACAAAACACAATAAGCATTGATAATTTCTATATTAGTAGTGATACTTCAAGGCACAACAAGTATTACCAATACGGTATCAGAACTTGTATATTAAATTATGAACAACACGTGATGTCATGTAAACCAATTAATATAAACACTGAGTATACGTCACTTTATTATTATAATGAACTCACATGTACCTTCTTCTACATTACAGTAGTATATGAAGGGAATATAAATTTCATTCATTTATACAATACTATATGCCAAGTGATTAGGGTAATATTTATTATTATTATTGTACTAGGCAAAGAACCAAGAAATCTAGGCATTGAACTTCTGGTAAAGGTAATAATGAGCATCGCGTAAGGCAAAAAATTATTATATATAGAATTGAGAAGTGAAATCTATAGGGGGAAGGGGAGATATTTTTTCTATGGGTAGGAAGTAATTTGGACATGTGAAAGCTTTTAGGATGGTAGTTTAGGAAGAATTGGTGGGGTGCTGGGCGATTTTTTTGTTATTCGTACAAGGAGCTATATACTTACAGATTACTCAAATCGAAACATAAATATCAGCGTTGACGTTGATGAAGTATGTGTCTTGGTTTCATTTGTCACTGTGATTTTACACTGTATGTAGACGTTCGTTGTAGGTAGTAAGCCGATTCTTTGGTTCAAAAGTTAATTATGAGTAAAGAACCCAGAAATGTATGTGTTTGGATTTGACTTTTATGCGTTTTGTTGCCCTCGTGGCATGGAGTTACAATGAGTCGCATAAAATCGCGTTCAGTAGGTATTGGTGACGTTTAGGAGGGGTAACGTTCGGCGAATGTCACCGCGTCGGGAGAAGTGTTTCCATATTAAGTGTCCAGTAATAGTATTGGCGCGGTGTGAGTGACATTAACGTATTAGAGTAAATAGAGAGTACTGAGGATTGTTTTTCGGAAGCTGATATTGGTTGGCTTTGGGCTGGTTGGAGTGTTGGTAGTAATGAGTTAGGCATTAAACTTTGCCTAGACAGGAGTTATACGTTAATAGGGAGCTAGTGGATTTTGGGGTAGGGAGATCTCTTGAGCTTGTTTATGGAGGCATATAGATATGAGTACGTTGTGGGTCATATAAGAGTAATGGGGTCACGTTGTGATGGGAATACAAGGGCGTTTTAAAGGAATGGTAATTTTTAGTATGTGGGCGGGTTGATTATGATGGGATATATGCGCTGTATTATTATGGATAGTGGTTAAATATTATGTTATTATATATTATTATATTTATATTTAGGGTTGTAATTATATGATATATTAGGTTATTCATTATTAGTTCGAATGATGTGCGGTTATTATAGATGAGGTATTATAGGTATATATATAGGTCGTTGAGGTCGGAAGTTAGTATGAGTATAGCTTATTAATGGGTATATGATGGATTATTATGATGGGTATATATATGGGGTACAGTATATATAGTTATATTGGAGTGTATATAATTTATATATGGTGCTTTGATACTTTAGTGTATGAGGAAGTGTTGATGAGTGTAATTATATATATGGGGTTAGTGATATTATCTATTTATAGGTTAGTATTTTTGTTTTTTTGTGTTGCTGGTTTTTTGTCGAAGGATGTTGTTCTCTTGTTTTTGTATTCCGTTTCTGGATTAGTAGGGAGTTGTATATAGTATATTATATACTAATATTACTATAATATATTATGGTTTATACGTGGTATAATATTAATATGGGTGTATGGGGGTATATATTTGGCTATACGTATGGTGTTGTTTGGGCTTAGAGGGATTAATTGATAGTTACGTAAGTATGTTATTTTAGTCTTGACAAGTATATATATATATTTAGGTTAGTATATATATAATATATATTATATAGATAATTAATGTATTAATTTCTATAGTATATTTATATTATGTAGTCAGTATATTACTATATATATAGGTATATATATATTATATATATTGCCGTATAAGATTATATAGGGGTATGGGACTATATATAGATATGGATTAGGAATATATGTAGGGTATAGGTGAGGTATATCATATATTATAGGATAGGATTATAATTTAGGGTGAGGGTTACTAGGAATAATGTATTTAGTGAGCGGGGTGGTGACTTGGCATTATTATTATAGTATATATATCGAGCTTGAAATATAGTAGGGTAGCCTTATATATTTAATATGGTTAACCTTTAAATAATTTGATGACGTTATGTGGGCTTGGTGCTGCGTGTATAATGAGTGGAGGGGGGTGAGAGGTGGTTTAAGCTTATTTATAATGAGTAGGTAGTAAACGGTAGTTAGTAAATGGATAAGTTTTTTTGATTTGGGCCGGTATTATTATATACTGAGAGTATGTATATTTGTAGTTATATTAGGATGTTAGGCTATTTTTCTGTAGTAGTGATATTTATAATATATTGCTAGTATATTTAATTTATTTATGATATTTTTTGATATATATATAATTTATAGTTATATTTTAGGTGGTTTATATGTTAATTGAAAAAGTTGTCTATCTATATTAAAATATAATAAGATATAGAAGAAGAAGATATGAGGAGGATGATTGAGATGAAATTGTTTAATAAATTACTTTTTCGAAATTAATCGTTGGATTGATGCATCGTCAAAATTATACTAATTAGTTGAGTTTGTGGCTGTGGGGGTTTCTGAGTCATAAAATTGGTCGATATAATCGTTACGATTTCATAATCAATAATTAAAATAAATTTACACCTACGGTTTTACGTGTTTAGCCATAGTACCTTCGAAGAAGAATAGAAATTAATGTGTTGTGATGGAACTTTCTGATATTGTGTATGCGTCTTTTGTCTTGAAGCATTTTGGTTGGGTTTTTGGTGTGGCTTCAATGGTCTTGCTTTGGATGTAAATGACTATAATTAATGAAGGTAGGAAGGATTATTGGGGTCTTTTGTATGTTCGCTGTGGTGAGTGACTTTTGATTATTCTAGTATCATATGTATTTAGATGTAATTTCATTTGTTTGTTTTATCGATATTGTATTCCTTTATGTTCGGCGATTATCTCATCTAATGTTAGACGTTTATAATAAATACACAGAGTGAAGTCAATCATCCATTTACTTATTTACTTTGATATATGTTTTCGAAACCAATTTGATATGAATGATTTCGAGGAATCGTAACACTTTAAAGTTGATGAACCGCGATCACCGAATTTTCTATATCATTTGGAACTTTTTATCCTATTTATTAATTTATTCCTGTCTAGAAAATTTTTCAATCAATGCTTGACTTTCACCAAAAAAATAATTATTTGATCTTTTCTACTTCAAATAAAAAAAAAATATATATTATTATTTGGTCGAAAGACAAATAATCAACGACACACGGAGGTTTTTTTTTTGGTCCGGCACACATCCGGTTTTTCCAACCTGAATAACAACCAAATAAGTTACTGAATGATAGCTTTATCCCATTAGGAAGATGAAAACTCTAAAAACGGTACAAATCATTTATGACTCTCAGTTCAAGTCCACGTATAAACTAAAAAAGCTAAACGTAAAGACCAGGACGCCTTTTCAACTAAATTGAATAAAAGTATATGATACTAAATTTAATTAATTATAAAAAATAGTATTATTAAATGATTTAAAGAATTAAGTCTTAATTTTCTTTTACTGTACTTAATAAGACCAATAACAAAATAGAAATTAAAATATTTAAAAAAGTCAAAAGGAAAAACTTCAAAATAATGAAACAATAAAAAAAAAATTAAAAAGTTCCACTTTAGAAATAAATTTTTTGCTTTAAAAAAACAAAACCTCTTGATGCAATAAATGCACCCATTTAACACATCTAGCGACGCCCATTTAACACATCTTAGGGAACTTACATTAAATATCTAGACTAAAGCTTCTGTCTCCTAAGCCTACTACTGCTAAACCTACATCGTACCAAATACTATATAAAGTATTACTTAATTATAAAATACAGTAAGTTTATAATAATTCATTAATTTTGTAAAAATAATGTAATGTGTAATAATCAATGTTCATTTTTAGCACTAATCTTTAATAATAGAATTCAAATGTTTTTTTGTTTCTGTTGAAGTTCGGAAGTTCACCTGCTGGTTGAAAGTTATTATTATTATCTCATCCATTGTTATTTTTCTGATGAAAACTTTTATCACAGTAAGGAACACTTAAAAGGTTTTTCACGCACCCTCGTGTGCGTCGAATGTGCTTTCTAAATTAGTTTTTTAGCGATTAAACCCTTTTTTAGTGCTTTTGTGTTTCACTTAAATGGCTTTTCAACCGTGTGGGTTCGAATGTGGAATATTAAAACAAAAAACAAAATAATTTTTTGATTAAAACTTTTAGTCACAGTACAGGAAACATAGACTGAAAATGGGTTTTCACCGTGATAGAGTCGAACTGATGGTTTTCTAAATTTATTGATTTACGGATTCAAACCTTTTTACTGCACAGTAAGAACACTTTAGACTCTCACCCGTGTAGGGTTCGAATGATGGGATATTAAACTAATTTTTCTGATTTAAAACTTTTCTGACAGTAGGAACACTTAAAATGTTTTTCAGCCGTGTGGTTCCGAATGTGGGAAGTTCTAAGTCCAGTGGTTTTACGTTTGAAGCAATACAACTTTCTGACAGTAAACACTTAAGAGTGGGTGTTTTCACCTTCGTGGGGTGTCAAGAGAGGTGAAATCTGTTAAATTACCAGAGGCTCTTAATCATTTAAAAACTTTGGTATAACAGTCAGGGATGGAGATCAACAAAACTTAAGAAGGCTTTCACGCATGTGTGTAATTCGATGAGTGGGTTTCTAAAATGATTCTTCTATCGTTACGCCACATTTAAATAAAACCATTTTATACACTCAGTGAGAGACACTTAAATGGTTTTTCACTCGTGTGGATTCGAATGGTGACTACAATTTACAAATTATATTTTCTAAACAAACTTTTGTCAAATGAAGAGCATGTGAAATATGCTTTATGCAGTACTTGTGTTACACTTTCCAGTATCGGCAAAACAGAATTTTCCCGTCTCAAAAAGATTTTTTGCCAATCATTATTGTGATTATTTAATATTTTTCTTAATGTAAAGCTGAATCAGGATCCTGGCAAAACTATTAACGATTGAAGTGATTGCTTTCCCCGTATCAAAATTTCTGGACAGGGAAGAAAGATTAATTTTCTGGATGAATAATATTAATAGACTCATGAGTTTTTTATTTTCCATTTGTATAAAATGGCGATCTTCCGTGCTACAATACTTTAACTGAAAATGAGATCTAAAATACATAGCAAAAACACATATAAGTATTACCACGCACAATTTTAAAAGAAAAAATAATAACACAAGAGTTTTGAGAAAAATTAGAGACTTTTTAAGAGTTTAAAGAGGAAAGGAAATTTTAACCACCCTTGCTAATGTACTAATTTCTTAGTCATGCTAATAAAATGTAGGAATATTAGTGCGCTTGGCTGTTCAATAGCGAACAAATTAGTCTATCATAAATGATGAGATAAAATATTAGGAGTTAAACGTTTTGAACCAGATTATGAAGGTAATCAAAGTCAATTAAAAACAAATGACAGTCATAGATGAGAATAATGCTCATTAATCTGAACAAACACAATAACTTTGATCACTCCCAAGAGCAGTACTAAAGGTCTCAAAAATAACTGCGGCTTTGTTAGTGAGAAGTTTATTTGTTGGTGGCTAAGGGCTTCTTTTTCTTTGAAAAATGGGCCCCATCGACAAAACCGTTGTGACAGCTAAATAAGTAAACGGTTGACAACTCTCCAGAAACTAAACTAGCAATATTTGCTTCTGTGTCAAAATTCAATTGTCCTAAACGCAACTAAAAAAAATAGTTTTTCTCATTCAGGTGGCAAAGGTTATCAATTTCTTTCAGATTGATCGATCAACATGAAATTTTTCAAAAATAGAGAAGTGTAGAGTATGGGGTAGACACAACTTTGTTAATTTTCTCGATCATTGCTTCTGCACAGCACAACCGTTTTGCCTTTGGCCAGGAGAAACAATTTGACAAAAAATAAAAAATTCGTCTGTGTGGTCCTTTTGTGTAAAAACCAAAAAAAATATTCACTGAATTGAAAGGTACGGCAGGTGGTCAAACACTTACACGTATTTCTGCTAAGGTTCATAGAGACGACTGAAAGGGCAGTGGGAGCTGGGTTGGGGTTCCGCTACCCAATTGCGCCTTATCTTATTGCCCAAGAAATTGGCTCATGGCATGCCCGGGTCTGTCTCTGGTCGCCACCTGTTCAGCATACATGCCCGGAACAAGTTTTATACTTGATGAAATTGTAACAGATAAAACTTAAAGTTCAAAGATTCGCCAACCTGTAAGTTCTTCGGTAAATTCTCCTTTATAAATCAAATAAATAATATCTGCAACTTAAATAATTTATTAAATCTCCGTGAACAGTCATCATCGCATGATGTCCGTTCACACGCTTCATGTGTGATTACTTTCGTGTGACACCAGCCAATGTTTTATCTCAATAGATTCTCCTAATAAAAAACCATGCTTTGCAACTTGATTTTAATTACTATTCCCGTTCGCTGTCCATTCCCAAATCTATATAGAGGTGATTAGTGAACCTGCACGCGGACAGAAAGTAAGCAGAATACTGAAGTAGCTAAGTCAGTATGAAAACTCCAAATTTAAATTTAATTCTTGAACTCTCATTACACAATACGATTCCCAGCAAACATACCACTATAACATCCTCTTAACCTCAGCCGTCTATCAATCCACCTCTTCCATTGTGGCCAAAGTCCGATCTTACATCAAACCTCGTTACTTCTCAAATTTGACTTTCTTCAACTCAACATGAAGCTTTTAGCAAGCATTCACTACTGGGTCCCTAGGTGCACAATCAAGTCAGGTATAGTATATCCGCCAACCAGTCATGCTGGTTGGGAACTGAGCAGTAAAGAATCAGGCACGCGTGGTGCAGACATTACACATCAAATGAGTGCGGGTCGGCGGACGAATTCCGTTTTACGGAAGCTACCGTGCATGGCATCAAGGGTATGGGGGTCACTTTGAAGCACCTATTGTAACCTGTTATCTGTTGTTATTATACAGTCCCTGAATCAAAGATAATGCCGATCGGCGTGTTGTTTGTTTAGAGGGAAATCCTGTCCATAAACATATTCCCCGTCCGTCTCTTGGTCGTTATTATCACCTTTGGTATCCTGCGCTTGGGGTGATGCAAACGATGTAGCTGGGGCACGGTGGTGGGGATGGCGAAGGCGAATGGGATCGGTCTTTTAGGGATGGATGGCGAGGAGAACTGGGCAGGAAGATGAGCTGGGAGGCGTGGTCCTATTGGGCCTTTTACATCTAATATCGCTTATCAATATTACATAGAACGAAGCGGCTACGAAGCATGCATGGTGTAGCGAGTAATTATGACCCGATTACTATTTCTTTACCATTTAAGAAATATGTATCAAATAGCTGGATCCGCTGTTTCATTCGTATTACAACCATTTTTATATATATATATATATATATACTAATATATATGAACATTATATATTATTTTATTATATTACTATATATATATATATCTATATAGTATATTACTATATAATATATAATATTATATAGTATTATATAAATAATATATTATATAATCATTTTATATATAAATATATTATAGCTAAAAAAAGCAGTCTACTGTATATACATGTATATATTAATAGGTTTGATAAATATGGGAATATAATTAAATTCACTCAAGAACTACGTAACAGATTCTTTCCCATAACTCTTTATGTAATCGGTTATCTAAAAGAGTTCACGTAATCTACTACACGCAGGAATGATAATGTTTACGTTTTCCATATTCACTTAGCCCAAGAACACTCGAATAAGTTAAATGTGACATGATGTTGGCGCACTGCCTTCATAGTCTTGGCGCATGAAAGAGAATATAAATAACATAGGTCATAAATAAAATCATTTGTCCATTGACCTTTGGGGATCGAACAGCCAATCTTTTCGATTTGTTTTCTTTACATCACGATCTTCGGTCAGAAGTTTCCTATAGCAAAAATTGAGTTTCCACACTTTCTAATAATGTCTAATTCATGTTGCACATATCAATTAGTTCAATATCGGGAAACTACAATCGACTTGTTGTCGTGCTTTGCATCGAGGTAGAAGAGACTTTATTCCGTCATCTTACATCTGTTGCGTTACTACTTTCTTCTCTCGCTCTACAATTCTCCCATCATATGTAAAAAATGTTAAACGAACTTTTTAAATTTGGAGCCATGATGAATATAACCACATAGGACAGATTGGCGAGTATATTTCTATTCAGAAATCGACCAAATAAAATTGACGCAGGGATCTCTATTTCCTCTGGAGATTGCCTCTCGCATATTAGGAATATCATATATCTTATTCACATGACCAAACCATTTCACAACCACGACTTAAATTATTTAAATTTTGGTTAAAAAACAATTGTCGGGCGAACAAATTATAAAATGAAGTATCATATACAGAAAACATAGTCTACGGCAGTGTACTATAGTTATTTACAGCGCAGAAAAACGACAATTCCAATGTTTATTTAAAGATAATAAGAGATTTCTTTTTTTTTTTCATTTTTTTGCTAGAGAAAAAATCTTGACAGATTCACTAAAATGCAATTTACATAAGACCAAAATGTTGAAGATGAAACTAAAATTGAAAGATGAGATTATTCCATGTCGCTTGGATTGTCTTACTCCCAATCTGTTTTACATAGGACTGAATCGCCCTGAGCAACAAGCCAGTCAAAACCAACCGGGAACTACATGGATAACCCAGAGTCAAGAAATGAAAAAACCCAAGACATTTTTTTTATTGAGGAACTAAACGTCCTTGTCATATTAAGTGACTGACTCTTAAACCACTAAACTTACTCAACGCATAACTCATAAGCAAGAAGACCTAAAAAGACAAGTTATATCTAGTAACCAACGACAAAAAAGATTAACAATGTGTTACGACATGATTCAGACTCAGACAGTATACGCGTTTCGTGAGGTACATAATGGGAGAATGAAGGAAAGTCTGGTGCAGACAAATATTTAATTATTAATAGCACTAGAAGTAATAAAGACCTCTAAAATCCACACAGTAATTGAAAATGTCTTAAAGTAACCTGATCCTCAAAGCAACAAATCAGCAAGAAATGAACGGAAACATGAAGAGATAGTTAGTAGTGAAAAGGGTCAGGGAGGTCAAGTTGATGGATTGAGTTAGGCAAACAATGAAACCTAAGCCTCATTGTTGTGTTACACATAGAAAAGATTTTCATCAGGAGTGAACAGGTCTGCCAAATATGGTTTGGAAGAAGTAAAAGGAAAGAGGCTGTAAGTATAATAGGTTGGCTATCTTTGGGCTACTGTTAAAATGGAGAACAAATAATTCCCAGCTTTAGGCCTCGAACGGTTTTGAGAGAGAGGTTTGCACCCCCGCTCCGACGAAATGAAGCTAAGAAAGACATTCAAAAGTAGGAGGAGTAATAATAAAAACAAAATATATTTAAAAAAAAAAAAAAATAAAAATTTTACAGATTTCTGAGCACCAGCGTATAGACATGATGCTAGCGATCGTGATATTCGTAGTAATTTAGCCTTCTTTGTCCTTTCTTATGTTCCAGTCGATTTTTATTCAGTTTGGTCGCCACTCAGAAAACAACGTTAAGTGTAGTTTTAAATTTTTTTTTTTCCCTACTCTTC
>JABUQX010024786.1:0-27466 GCA_015478945.1 Trachelipus rathkii | reverse complement strand
AATTAGTTTATTGAGTGTTGTAGGGAAGATATATGCTGGTATTTTGGTCGAAAGAGTGCGTCGAGTGACTGAAGGACTGATTGGTGAAGAACAAGGTGCGTTTAGGAATGGTAGAGGATGTGTGGATCAAATCTTTACATTAAAACAAATGATTGAGAAAAATGAGGGAGAAGAAGAAAAATTGTATTTAGTTTTATGGATTTGCAAACAGGCGTGCGATAGATTAATAGGAGTTTCATGGCAGGTTTTAGTAAAGTATGGTGTTGGTAGGCTTTCTGAATGGAATCAAAAGTATAAAGATGATAGTGGTAAGATTAGAATAATATTATTACATATAATTGAGTGAGTAGATATGAATCTTTATTATATTCAATTATATATATGATTGATAAATGAGGTTTAATGTGAGATAACATTTCTGAGAAGGTAAAGCGCGAATAGGTTCAGAATGAAAATAAGAGAGTTTGAGATGATTGGTAGAGAGATTTGGTTGGATGTGAGTAAGGATGTTAGTGGTAGATAAGAGGGAGGTTATGGTTGTGAGTGAGGACAGTCCTCGGTGTGAAGTTACGTTAGAGGGTGAGCAACTGGAACAAGTGTCTGATTTTAAATATTTAGGATATATGTTGGATGATAAGGGAACAGATGATGCAGAGTGTAGTAGGAAAGTTGTGAAAGGCAGGAAGGTGGCTGGTGCAATTAAATCGTTGGTGGATGTAAGGGGACTAAGTCTTGAGTGCACTAGATTCTTACATGAGGGTATGTTGTTACCAGTATTAATGCATAGTAGTGAGACTATGGTCTGGAATAAGAGGTAGTGATCTGAAGTAAAATATGTTGATGGACAATCTTAAGGGCGTGTTAGGTGCGAGAAGAATTGATAAAATGAGGAATGAACGTATTAGAGAGTTGTGTGGTGTGAAGAAAGGAATAAATGAAAGTACGTTGAGATGGTTTGGTCATGTGGAAAGGATGGATGACAGTCGGTTGGTTAAGGGATGTATAGTGTGTGTGTGTGTGTGTGTGTGTGTGTGTGTGTGTGTGTGTGTGTGTGTGTGTGTGTGTGTGTGTGTGTGTGTGTTAGAATCGACCGGTTGGGAGACCGATAAATAATGAGGTCGTAAAGGAAATGTCTGGAGGAGAGAAATGTAAGTTTGTCAGAGGCGAAAAGAAAGGTGCATAATAGGAGTGAATGACGGGTTTTGTAAGGGGGTAAGGTTGTGGCCCACCTGGGCCAAAGGATGAACCCCACATTGACGAGATGATGTCGCGGTTCCGTGATGCTCTAGGGTGGATTTTCTGACTGCGACGAGTTCTCACTAATAGGTATAAAAGGGGCGGTAAGGCTGGACTTTCTTTTCTTCCTTTGTCATGTTCTTCACTACTTTTCTTTTCCGGTGCATGTCCGCACCTTACCCCCAGTCTTGGGGAAAGAGTGTAGATATATATATATATATATATATATATATATATATATATATATATATATATATATATATATATATATATATATATATATATATATATATATATATATATATATATATATATATATATATATATATATGTTTTATATATATATATATATATATATATATATATATATATATATATATATATATATATATATATATATATATATATATATATATATATATATATATATATATATATATATATATATAAGTATAAAGTCATTGCTATAAAGCTTGTTAATTGTTATATATAAAAATAACATTAAAATATAAAAATTAAATAAATATATAAATTGTAAGGTAATTTTATCGGAAATTATGTTTTTAACTGCCAATAAAGAGTTAGCGGACTGTGGTAGACTTCAGTAGTGAAAAATAATTATTAGCGATAGAATTAGCTAATTTGCGATAGCTGACTGGCGAAGCAAAAAAAGTTGCGGAATTGCGGAATTTCGATAGCGGACTGGCGAAAAAGAAAAAGTTGCGAAATTGCGGAATTGCGATAGCGGACTGGCGAAGCAGAAAAAGTTGTGGAATTGCGAACTGCGGAATGCCCCACAAAAATAGCGAATTGCGGGACTAAAAAAAGTTGCGGGCGCCCACCTCTGATTATTATTATTATTATTATTATTATTATTATTATCGCATAATTAAATGACTAAGTAAAATAGTTTAAAAAACTTAAAATAAAAAAAATAAAAAAGTAAAGAACTCAAAATTATAGAGCACAAAATAAGAATTGAAGAATTTATTTTTCTCGTTAAAAATTCTGAGTCATTTTAACTTGGTAGGAAAAAGATTAACATGACCCATATATATATATATATATATGTTATATATATATATATATATATATATATATATATATATATTTACATACATACATATACATATATATATATATATAGTTAGACCTGTAACTCAAAATAAGAGTAGTGTTAGTGGCCTGTTAAGAACTTTACTAAATCGATCATCTACCTTATTTCCAATTTTAGCTCATTACATATTATGTTATTATTATATTATTATTGTTATATATATTATTACATATATATATATATATACATATATATATATATATATATATATATATATATACATATATATATATATATATTATATATATAGTTATAGATAGTCAGTAGTATGCAAGAACGGTACTATTAGCAAACACTATTTAATCAGCTGAGATGATTTTTTTTTTTTTTTTTTGCATTTACCAGATAGAGAGAGCCTGTGACTTATTTTAAGACCTCTTCGAATTGTTTCTTTATCTCTCTGTAACATCTCTTTGCCTGCAGCCACTTGAGCCTCCCTAAAAACTTAAAATTTTCCAAAAACAAAAACAAAAATTATTTCACCAAATTTAGGGGCTTGAGCCGACGGGGGACAGAGGGGGACGTTTTCCATACCCCGGAGGAACCCCGCGACACCAAAGACCAAAGAGCGGGGGTTCCAGAGACCATTCCCGTCGTCCACCGGGAGGCTGAGAGACCCTGGACTCCTGCCATCTTTGGTGAGCCACCTGTAGCCCTTTAGTTAAAAAAATTTACTTCAAAAAAAAAAAAAAAATAAAAATAAAAAGTTAAATAAATTTTAGAATTTTCCGCTGATTCTAAATATATAATTTGTTTTACTGTAGATGCTGCTGTTCTCGAGTTACATATGATGTCAGCTTTAGACATTCTGACCTATATATATATATATATATATATATATATATATATATATATATATATATATATATATATATATATATATATATATATATATATATATATATATATATATATATATATATATATATATATATATATATATATATATATATATATAATAAACAAGAAAATTAAATAAAATGAATTTGAAAATTAATCAATTTGAAGCTGAAAAAAAATAAAGACTAAGTTCTTCTTATAGCAAAGTAATTTTTTAATGTTACTTGACATACAATTAAAAATTATTACCAACCTTTCCAATACTAAATTATTTTGAGGACTTAAGGTCCTAGTAATATATATATATATATATATATATATATATATATATATATATATATATATATATATATATATATATATATATAGAACTGCAGCGCAGGAGGTCGCCGCCTCTCGCGAGAGGACGTTGGTTCAATCCTCCGCGTAGCAGTTGGAGTTTTATCTACCTGGGGCAAGAAACTCGACTGCGAACACGTTGGTGGCGCTGGTTTACTAGCCGTATCTTAAAGCTCGATTTCCTGTGGTCCCCGTACCTCCCCTGCATAAGGATAAAGCACGTTGTGTTAGTAAGTTTATATATATATATATATATATATATATATATATATATATATATATATATATATATATATATATATATATATATATATATATATATATATATATATATATATATATATATATATATATATATATATATATATATATATATATATATATATATAGTAGTATAGTGACACAACCCGCTAAACACTGAGGTTGTATATGTTGCAAAACAACATCTTGCAACATCCTGGTTTTTCAAGCTTGGACGTCAAGGTTAGGGGTTTTTAAGTCGGTGAGACCGAATTTGCTGTCTGAAGATCTGACTTCAGAGGTTCGACCCGAACTCATGGGGTTTACCCCTAAAAGATCGGAGCCCCCAAAGGGGTTTTGGTGCCTAGAAGGTTTTAAATAATCGATAGATCATTTTTTTGATGGTTGCAATCGATTTATCGATGTTTTTTACCCCTATATCGATATTTAAATCGTCTTCTACGAGTCTAGTTAATTTTTTTATTGAGCAAAGAAACTATGAAATATACAACATTCATTCGATATATCACAGAAGAAGTGTAATATTGTACGCTGAATCCTGGAAACCTGAACTGGAAGATCAGGAACCCGGAAGCTGGAAATTGATTCTGGAAACAATTCTGAAACTGGAAACTGGAAAAACAACATTTAAAAAAAATTAAAAAAAAAAAAAATTAAAATAAAATAATAATAATAAAAAAAAATTTAACAATAAATAAATAAGAAAGTGGGGTTTGGTAAGAGAGGATTAATGACAGGTTGGAAAGCTGAGAAAAGGATGATGGTAATTTATTAGTTGTTTTCGGTTGCCTGGTTGTGCCGCCTCCGTACGCCTGAATTGAGGTTCCAGGTGCACCCCTTCGGAGAAGGTTGTCTCTCCAGATAGGAAAATTTCTTAGCTGATGAAATTTGTATAATGCATAAAGAAGTAGAAATGCCACGGAGTGCATAAGAGAAGAAGGAGGAATGAGGAAGGAGGAATGAGGAAAGGGGAAGAAGGAGGAATGAAGAATAAGAATGAATGGTGTTTGGAACCCGCCGGAGACGCAAGAAGAACAAGAAGAAGAAGAAGAAAATGCGGGGCCATCGGAGAGAAAAAAGCGCGCGCTTCAGGATGAGTTGAGATCTAATAGCAAAATAATCAACCCATCATTCGATTCCGATGTCGCGTCATTATCCTTAACGAATTTGGTGCTGGCTAACAGATTTTGCGTCATCTACAACATCGCGAATAACCCCGTTCAATTTTTACGTTTAATGAAAAGTAAGGGATATGTTTTCACGGGAGATTTCTCCGCTCTATCACTAGATCGAAAACTGAGAGATGAAAAATTTTTAGAGCGGTGCGCTGATCTGAAAAGGTTTTGCGATGAAAATGCAATCGGAAGATTTTCGGTTAAAAAAATTTGTAAATCGTGCTTCGAGGTGTCGAAAAAAGAACTTTATCGAAATATAGAGGACGTCAACGATAAGAAAGAAATGGAAAACGAACGAATCCCATTCTGTCACCTCGATCATCCTCTCGCGTCTTGTCACCTGAGTAATTTTTGCTCGAGAACATTCGTTTCTCAAATCGCAAATATGTTTCCATCCTTTAAAATTTGCGATGGCGTTGAATCCGTCCACATCATTAAGGAAAACTTTTGCGTTCCGTTTAATCAATCCTTATATTTCCAACAAACCGCCGCGGAAAAAGGTCTGTATCGGAATTTATTCAATTGCGACCAGCATCGGGAAAGTGAAAAATTGTTAACTTTAGAATATAACGCATCGCTCGCGAATCTTATTAAGGGGCTGAATTATAATATTTGTTACAACGATATGCTTTTGCTTTGCGACGTGTCCCACTATTTTGGTTTCATAAAAAGGAAAAACGCTGCCGAAGAAGAAGAAGATCTTGACCGGCATGAGGAGACCCCTTTGCCTATCTCTAACCCGAGGAAGGATATAGCGCGCGGCAAGTTGGAGGAAATAACGGAAAAATTAAACGTGAGGTTAGCTCCGAAATTGATGGACGATTTACGGTGGTATTCGCATAGAACGTGGTCACAGAGGGGTTGGAGAAACTCGATTTTCGCAAACCGAACCGGCCTACACGCGGGTTTTGACTTCGAAGACCGATACTTTCAAATAATGAGTGCAATTCTTTTCGAAGAAGGGCTACTCACCCCGTTACATCTCAATCAAATGGTCGTCAACGTTAGCGGGTATTATAAATCTCTGGATAAATGTTTCGACGAGATTGGCGGTTTCGATAATATTTCTTCCGATAAAGTGGTGGAAGCGCCGAATGTAACTGCCTGGTGCAACGATATGTATTTAACTTAACGAATCATGTGACGAGAGAAAAGGAGGAAAGAGTTACGAGGAAACAAATCTTTGGGAAGGGAAGAAACTTTAGCAATAGTATAATGGTGTTGGCATATTCGATGCTTTGCAAAATGGTGTTTTTCATACGGATATGTGCGATCCGCGTAATCTTTTCGTAATTTAATGAAGAGCGGATTTACGCATGCTCTGTGACCTACATTAGAAGTTTACGGATTACGGACTGAAGTCTACACCCCGGGACGCGAAGGCCCACCTCTAAAACAGGACTAAGAAGGATATGAATGAGTCGGCGGTGAAAAATGGGAAAGAGCTTTAATATTGGTTCACTATCGAAATACAAAGAGTCTTAGTTTGTTATCCAAAATTTGGTAATAATTTATTAGTGATGTGAATATCGAATGGGAATGTGTAGTATTACAAAATATGTTCTTTTCAATGTGATAGAAAAATATTAGGCGGTAAGTTATTAACCCGCAAGTCGCTATTTCTTTGTGCGTATTTCTTTTATATCTTCTATCTTAAATCGAGAATTTTTACAAAATCTGATTATTTTTTTTTTCGCTCAGGGTTTTTATATTAAATTTTTCACAAGGCCTCTCGAAATTATTTAAACTATCAAAATTTTTTTATGAATTAATAGCTCAGAAAAATCGAGATATCTCTTCGAGACGGATAATGGATGCTTCCGTCTCTATTTTCCGGAATTAAGTGGTATGCACTAGCGTATAAGAAATAACAGGGGATCTCAAGAAAAGACAAACAAGGTCTCGAATTCGAAAAGCTATGAGCACCAATTTCAATTCGTCGAAGACCATTTACTGAACACCTTAAGTATGTTTACTATGTTGTTTTGTGTGTGCTTAAGAAAATCAATAGATAATTATATCAAGAACATAGCACTTCTTGGGGTATAAAACTAGAAGGAGAATATATAAGAGAATACTTCCAAAATAACTTCCGAGACTCATACGTGGACGCAGCGTCAAGAACTGCCCTAGCACCGACGCGTAAATTTTTTGGGACTAATGGTATTTTTAAATACTGGACCATCGAGGAAGAACGTTAAATCATGAATCTTTTTTGAAGCGCGAGAGTACGATATACTTAAATTGCTCATCCTTGACTTTGCTGGCTATACATATATTAAGCGGTGCACTACGTGAGAGCCAACTTCCTAAAACTACCCGTAATATTTACATGGAACATCACATAGGCCCGGGCCAACCGACTCTTGCTTGTTTGTTCGCTTAAGTATTTGAAAAGAATTTTGAAGAATAATTCGATTTTCTCTATCCCACGTGGGGGGATGTCGTTTCGATTCTCGAAGTTAGCGTACTACTCCAGGGAAGGGAAAACGAAGATCTCGATGAGACTTTATGCTCTTGTAACCGTTTTTTCAAAGGCGAAGGGTTTTTATTTTATTATTGTTCGAAGGATAGAGAGCTTTCGATTTCAAAGGGATAGCTTTGATCATATGTTCTTTTTTCGTTCATTCTGTCTATTTAAATTCAGACGCATTTGGTTAAAGACTATTATAACGTCTAGTATAATTTACAAAAATGTTCTTTGAAGAGGATTATACAATCGTGGTACTTAATGCGAAGAGATATTTACGTAAGTTTGTAAGGTGACTTCAATAACGCTTCCAGTGAATTTTTAGTAACATTTATTATTAAGAAAATGAAAATTCATTCTCGATAGATTTATTCCACGGTTAAATTTAGCTACTTTTCCTGAACTGTTTAACAGAATTTTTAGTAACATTTATTTATTTATTACAAGCCCATGGCTTGCTCCTTACGGAGCAACCGCTTAATCAATTTTAGATTCTCGCATTCATTGTTAATTTATTTATATCTTATATAGCTGAATATCTGGCCGAAAAAAGGTACGATATCCTCGACGATCCCTCTCCATTTGGAAGATTTGACGCAATCAGTCTAACCGGGATTGACGCAGAAAGGTATGTGAATTACAAGGAGACTAGAAGGCACAAGCGGGATAGGGAAGAAAAAGGTATTCCATTTATCTTTCAAAATCTGAAGATATCCGAAGAAAGAGCTTGTTATACGCGTTTGGAGTCGATCGTAATGGACGAACACACACCTAGCTATAAGTTAAGCGATGACGGTAGTAGGAGCGATCTCGACTCAAATTTATGGGATAACGACGATGCCGAGTGTTCGACTAACGATAGAGTTATTAATACCATTAAAACTTTGGGGCGTAGATTAAGAATCACTACAAATTTCGATTCTCGGTTGTTTTTGAAAAAAATTAAAGTGAAAGTCGAAACGTACAATAAGCAAATGAAAAAAAATGCGGGGTGCAAAGAAGAAGAGAGGCAGAGAAGTATCGCCAAAGGAATACATATCGAGTACAAAGCTCCACCAAAATTTTGGAAGATCAGTTTAGACCCAGAAGAAAAAGAAAAAATGGAAGTCATCATGTGGAACGAATTCATTGACGAATTAGAAAAGTTCATTTTTCGTCAGATCGAACCGGTTGAAAATTCATGGTCGAAGCGTTCGGTTTCTTCCTCGAGCGCTGAAAAATCTTTATTTAAGATATTGAATAAAAGGAGTGATTCGCTAGACGACGAAGATTCTTATTGCAGATAAGACCACATGGACAGTGCTTTTTTAGAGAGTATGATCAACTTCTTTAGACTGTGATCCATAGGTGACTTCAGCTCGTGTATACAAGATGTTTGATAAATCTAATATAGTTATTGAAGCGGATTATTATAAGGTAGGTACACAAATATTTTTCATTAACTAATCGATAGAATATATGATATTCTACGGAATTTAACCCGTTTCCGTTTCTGATTTTATCGTTTACGCTCGGAGCACGAAATGAGAAATGCGCTCGATAATTATTATATTGGATTTGTTTTTTTTCATTTTTGTAATGTAGTGCATATATTGGTAAACTGAGCAAATAGTACGAAGGTAGAGTTTAGATTAAGTTTTGGATACTGCATTTTATTTTTTATAATTGCGATAGAGCGATAATTCCTTGTATCCGTGTATATATAGACTGAGAGAGCAGTTTTTATGGTCTTCAATATATCGTGATTCGCGAATTGTATTATCTTATTCCCTTAGTAAATAGACGTAGATATAACAAGCGAAGTTTCACACCGATTGGAAATATTATCCGAACTAAAGAAAGAGTGATGCTTTATCAACGTTAGACAGAAGAAAACATAGACTCCGAACAATCACAGAAGTTAAGTTAGCAGATGAAGGCGAAACGAAAATGTAGTACTAACTGAAATCGTATTGTTTAATTTACAAGAGCATATCTAAACAAGAGATTTCAACAAAAAGGTGATTAAATGATATAGCAAGAAGGCGACATATTATAGATTTTTTGAATTCTAAGTTACAAGTAGATCACACAAAAACAACGCGCACCGGGGAATTAACAATGAAGTAACGTGCCCTGGATTAGATGAATACAGCAAGTTTTGGCTTGCTGACACAATTATTAAAATGAAAAAGGCTGGCATAATGGTAGGTGAAGCATCTTCTTACCTTTGTCGGAATAAATACAAGGAACGAGGTGGTGTTATTCGGTATCTTTTACATTAGTATGCGTGGTTACTCTCTCATAAACTCGAAATAGTTACGGGAAGAAGAACTGAACTTATGCAGACATGGTAGAGTGCGAAGCTCGTGAAAACCTTTCCCTGCGAACATTTGGTACCCCGGATTTGCGACGAGAACCGAGGTCTTCGATACTAGAATAAGCTGCACTTCCAATAACTTGGTGTGGTTATTTTTTTTATCGTTCAATGGGTTTTTTATCATGCTAGTCCTTAGTGATCCCGGATTGAAGTCACGAGAAGTATTCCAAAGCGTATCGACGTATGCGATGTAAGAGATCGTAATTGATTGATTTTGTGAATTCAAAGTAGGATTGTTTTTCTTATTGTAGATCCCATTAAGGGTCGATGAACATATCTCGAATTGAGTGAAATCAGCGTGAGCTCGGAATTTTCAGGCGACACGAACGAAACACTGTATAAAGGTCGAAGGACCCTTGCCTTAAGCTGCCGGCGTCGGTACAAGATCTCGCCTCGCGTGCCCTTCTGCCGTTAGGCATAAACGTTCCTCTCCGCCGACGGCCGCTGTGCGTCCATCGTGTTCCCGGTCGCTGCGGCGCTCGGACCGGTTCACGGTGGTTTGTGTTTTGGTTTCCTTTTCTTTTTATTCTCTTGTAGTTTGGGTGGGTGGTTTGGTATTGTAGAGAAACGCTCGGATTAGATTGGGATTGGATCTTTAGGGTGGTTATCTTATAGTCTTATTTTAAGCAACGCGGGCCTGCAGCCTGCCATTTTGTCTTTTCAGGAGAAACGGCGAGGCAAATATCGGATACTAAGTGCCAAATATTAGATTGTGATTTTTTGACAAATGTAAGTCGGATTAGCCGGTTGTTTGGATGTTGATGCAATTCGAACCCGGATGAAAAGGGCGGTCGGTATCACCTGGCTATTTCATTCTGCTCCTTTTTCGAGTCGCATATCAAGTTCCATTTTTCGAACTACTGATTCATTAGTAAAAGACGTTCTGTTAGACGGTCATGTGAATGTCAGTTCGAAGTCCAACTGTGTTTCTATTGTGTCATGATCGTTAATTGGCAAATCAGATACAGACATACGGGGGTGCAACTCATGGAGAAGATCAAGAAGCAAAATAAAAGAACACTAGGAGGCGTATTCGATAGGGAGCAGATGTGTAGACGTTTCTAAATTCGTCGCTTTCTAAAAATATGTGTTTCTACGAGCGTTCTGGAGTTACTCTTAACATTCCGCGCACTGGCTATTCATTGTGCGGGACCAGCTCCCACCGGGAAATAATCGTTAAGCGATAGGTGCGTATTTTTCCCGGCACTTTTTCATAGTCCGTGTTGAGAAGTACTACTAAAATTCTGACACACATATCTCGGAATGAAGAAATTAATTCGACACAAATGGTATGGCGACATTATATATGACTTATCGAGAGCACATCAGATAGTGCTTTAGTCGCTTTCAGGAAATATATTGTATATCCTATCTCGAGCGCTCGAAGTATTTTATAAATAACTGAGTACCTGATCGCACATTTTTATCGATTAATTGCTATGTCGCATTATTTAGAGGCCTGGCCGAATTTGTTCTTGTAAAACGGGAAGAAATTGGGCGTGGGTCATTATCATGCCTCTGAGCAATTAGGAAACCTGATGGCAGTACTTACTCCGAATACCGTTAAAGTCGAGCAGGTGTGCTGGAAATTCGGAAGATTCTGAGGGCTGGAAACCGGGGCGAAAAGTATGCTTGTTACGTTTAACAGTGAAGAGCACTTCGGATCATTTACGGTTTTTGGCCAATGAAAGCATCTCAAACCACAATAGGTAATGGCGGCTAGGCTGTTATACGAAAACGCTAGTCTACTGCGGGTGAATAAATCATCAGCCCGCGGCATGGATAGAGAGGAAGGCGAGAGTCGAAAAAGGCACGATTAACCGGCGATACTATGAACACGGCATATGTTATATTTCCTGCCCTTGATCAACTCTGAGAATACTGGTAACGAGAGCATACGTATGGCTTTTCACGCCCAAAGACTACATCTTTTTGCGGGCTTGGGTCGCGAGCGAGGCTGCAGAGAGACGTATTTTGGAAAGAGAAGAAGAAGTAAAGGAGTTCGTCAGATAGTACAGTAACTCACAAATACCCGAATTCAACAGTCCAATGTTAACATAAATTTTACCGTCTCCGAGATGTAGCCGTGTGCGTATACGAAGTAAATCTTTTTCTTTTTCACAAGAACTCGTTTTGAGACGCGAATACTCTGTCCTCACGAATCAACGTTCGCGCGTAATATGTGGTTTCGGATCGGTCGGCTGCGGATCAACGTCGCAATCTCAGTTCGTAGGCGAATGCCAAAAAGACGCCAAGTTTCTTAAATGCACGGAAAAAAGCAAATACAAGTCATTATCCAGGCAACGCATATCTCGGTTTCGATGGCTGTTACGACCCTAGGAAAATACTCCTGACTGGTTTCGTTCCGGTGTTTAGGCGAGAAAACCAAGTCCCGGCGGAACGTCCGTTCTGTGTGCCTATAGCGGACGATAGCGTCTGTTTCGATGAGCGGTGGACGAGATCCCCAACAAAAACGGCTTCTTCGCGATTCCTCGAAGGTGATATCCGACGCATAAATTTGAACCAGACACTGAGAAATTGCAACGAATCATTACCTGGCTAGCTTGACGCAAAGCCTCAACGTCTTCGGTTTAAAATTTCGGCAGCTGATAATCGGATTAGCTATTTAATCATTTCGACTGCCGTTTCTTGAGATTCGGTGGTCTGTCCACGCGTAAAACTTTCAAATCTTATGAGAACAGGCGCGCCGTGATGCATATCGAATAATTCTCGGCGTTGTCACGCAGGGTTGAATCATTTTCCTTGCGTTTCTTTCTTTTTGTTCGCCAGAATAGCAGTTCTACTACCACACGGTCAGTGATAGCCCATGAAGCTGTTAAAACGGACCTGGGTAGTATTTTATGCCAAGTAACTTCCTTTCGTCCATCAACGGCGAATGGCTCGGACTGCACGGGAACGTATTTTAATAAACTAAAAGCTTTCGAATCAATATAGGCCTTGGCCAATCCGCGGGCGGCGGCAGCCTCGACAATTAATACGACAACCCAGTATTCGTATTGCTAGATAAAAGCCTCTGGTAAACAACTAAAAATATCCATCTACCCTCTCAAGCAAGTCCATTCATGGTCTTCGTCCTGAATATGGAAAACACTCAGGCCCGAAGATACACGAAGTGTATGCGACCAATTTGATGTATACCGGTGTGTCGTCCATTCTAGCGTCGTTACATCGCTTGGGACTAATAGCAACACTATAACGTTGATTCATATCACTAGTATCTGGAGCGTATACATAGGAAAAACGGAGGTAGAAATAGGTACGCAAATCTTGCAATTTGGTAGATTGGATGAAGGAGGGGCCTATATATGGCACAGTGGAAGCAAAACGAAATTATTTAGCATTCGAACATTTGCTATCATCAAGCCTATACTTGATTTTCGATATAATTAAAGAGTCGAGTTGACGGCTATCTGAATTTGGAACTTTTGGGGAAATCATCGGCGCTATATGTTTGAGAGTCTTCGAGCGCAAGAGGATGACGGCTTTGTGCTACCTTAAGGAAGCAGAAAGTCTGTATGCTCTGACTGCAGCTACGTGCTACGCTTGAACACAATTTCGCCAGGCATAGGGCGGGTCCGGCAGCGCGCAGGAACTTTCGCGTCCGTCAGCGCAGATGACACCGATCTGAGGGGCATGTATGCTGGGCTCTCGCTTTTAATTGAGCGAGTAGATGAGATCATAAATACGAATTGGACACGTTCCGATCTTGACGTATTTAGCGAGTTTTTCTGAATGACAGGGCTCAGAAATAACTTCTCATTTTTTAAAAGAGGATGATTAGATTAATATTTCGTTGACACATATTCATACGTTAATGAGTATACCTTATTAATTGTTTATCGATTTCTCATTTCAAAACTCATTTTCCTCATGGACTGAGACGTAGTTTCCATATCAGTCGTAGAGCAGACGTTTTTTTTGATCGAGGACTAGAGCAGTATCTTTTGGTTTTCGCTTTCGGATCGTAGGATCTGTCGTTCATGGGTTTCCGTTTTCGGTTGTATCTTTTAAATCGGGCTTCCGCAACCACGGAGGTATTGTCAGACACCTCTCAGCCCAGTCATTCATGCATGTCAGCCTCGACGCTACTTTCGTCGGGATATCCGTGTTGCGGGAAACCAGTGGCAATTACTTAAAAAGCTGCAGTCCAGATGGCTAATGTGGTCCCTTGAAGTGCGCGAGTTTTGTTAGAGCAGGTACCGCCGGATAATTCGAGATGTTAAATTCTCGATGAGAGGCAATACTTCAGAAATTAAATCGTACGAATCACCGAGCCAGGAGATTAGCCCTGTCAACTATATTTATTGGGCACGGCTGCTAAAGTTTTATCATCATCACTGCGTCTTTTATTTTGGGCAAAGAGGATCAAAGAAAGCTACGTTCGCCAAATTATCGTAAGATACAGCGTCGTTATTTGGAATATCAACTATAGTATTGATGGATATTTGTTTTGAAAACAATGAGAGGCTCTCCGTGATTTGCGCAATGTCGATCAGACTCTCCCGATGCCGACGCCGACGCCAACGACGTATCCGATAGCGACTCGACTAAGTCGGATGAGAATGAACGTAGTGATCGAATTCTCTCTTCTTCTCCTTTTACTCACTGCCTCATCAACTACGATTCGCGGTAACGAGGAAGAATCGGAATCAGAACCCGAAAACGGTTCAGAAAGGCGATTTTCGAAGCCGAAGCACGATCAGAAATGGTTTAAATTGCTCCAAGATTCTGTGAAAACTGCAAAAATTTTAGAATTTCACACCGGCAGGCCGAAGAAAGGTCAAAGGCGAATAGGTTTTTTCGATAACGATCGAAGAGATAATACAACCCGGACCGAATACGGCTACTATATTGAAGAAGATGATAGGGAGGACGTTGAATTGTTATGGATAGAGACGTTTTCGAGCGACAAGGTTTCTTCGGCAACGAAAATAGATTACGAGAACGGCACTAGTTTAAAAAGACGAAGATCCCGCGGCTCTTCCCGTTCACCCGAGTCCGATGTTGACGAAAAAGGCGCCACCACCGCCGCTGCCACTAGTAGACGCAAAAGGACTAAGGAAGCGTCGTCACCGGTATCGTCGATGATTAGTGGCGTAGAAATAAGGAAAGAAGAAAATGTCGCCACTCTCGCCACCTCCAAAGAAGGAGAAGAAGATATCGTGACAAAACGATCGATTTCAAAGAGAAAAAGAAGTGTCGATGATGGGGTCGGCGCTCTAGCAAAGAGAAAGAGACGAGAAATAAAACGTTCCGATCGCCCCGTGGACGAAAAGGATATCAACCCACCGGTTAGGTTAGATGCGAGATGTTGTCCATTGTTCTTAGAATCGGCATCGTTCGGTGGCGGGAATCAATCAAACGATTTAGTATGTAAAAACGTTTCGGAAGTAGGCGGCGGACGATTCTCCAAAAGGAAATCGGTAACTTGGTTCGGGGGCAAAAGCATAGTCTGGAAGAGCGGCGACATGCAGAAGAGACATATGATCAAACCCGATCTTTTGAAGACGATCACGACTCCGAACGCGGATATTTCATTCCGAGACATCTACCAGAAAATTGTTGCCGAATTCGATAAAGCGTCGTCTCAAGGCGCGGAGGTTTATGTTTTTCGAAGGTCTGGTGGCCTTGCACTCGCTATCGTCGTCGTCGTCGAAGGAAAGGTCGATTTCAAACGGCTTTTGAAATAAGCTTTCACCATCGAGTTCCCCTTCATCGGGATAATCATTACCTTTCACGTAAATGAGACTCGAATGAACGTTATTTCCTCCCAAAATTCTAAGTTTTCCATTTTTAAACGAATCGGCGCTCTCGCAATCGTCAAATATATAATATAAACTCAACTGGGGGGAGAGGCTTTCGCTTCTCATTAACACCGAGAGAATTCGTCGACGCATTTAAGGAATTCGTCTCTCGTTTCTCCTTCGACGTTTGGAACGAAAATGAATTTGCTCAAGTAGACTTTATCTATTCCCGATCGTTCAAGAAACTCTTTCGTTGATTCTACCATTTTTTTCATCTTTTCTAGGCTGTTCGAAGAATTTCTGAGATCGATAGCGACAAGAACGGTATTCGAGGTTAAATATTCTTTGAGGAAATCTGCTTCCGGTTTAAAATAATGCGTCAGTTGCTGTGAACGGGGGACGCTCACGGCATAAAGGGAGTCGCTAATTTGCATCGCCCAGGCGTTGAAGAAATTCATGTTTTCTTTTCTCATTGACGAATGCTGCTGATTTTAAAGATTTTGTATATCGGTTGAATTATTACCTTTCATTATTTAGTTTATTTAGTAACACGCCCCAAAAAAATCGTATAATGGAAAATATAAAAAAAAAATTTGTTAAATCTTATATGCGAAATGATGTGAAAACCTTTTTTTGCGCGCGTGGCGAAATCCGAAGATTTTTACACTCAGATAAAAAATATTAATTAACTTTAATTATTTTAAATTTTGAAAAAATAAAATTATAAAAAAAATATAAATAAAGTTTCTTTAATCGAAATGTTCAGGAGCGAATTAAAAAAAGTAAAAAAAAATGTTTTTAACGTAATTTTTTACACAAAAATCGTGTTATTGAAAAACTCAGTTTAAATATTTTTTATAGATTATATAAAAAAAATGTATAAAGGTTGGACGCATTGCGTAATCGACTCATAACGAGGAACTCCCATAAGCGAAGGAAGGAAAAAAGACAAGGTGATGTCACCTAGAAGAAACCAAACGTATTTTTTGAACATATGTATGTCGGGCAACCTAAATTTTCGAATTTTTTTGCCCGATTTGTCGAATTGTTTTTACGGGCCAGCCGAAAATAACTGTAAGGGAAGAAATATCTTCACGGATGTTGGAAAAAAGATTAATAGCGGTCGAGATATCACTCAATGGCAATCTCTCTCGAGGCCGATGCCAGTCGATATCAACGACGACATTGGTGATGATGATGATGATAATAATAAGATTATTGGTGCCCATGATGAGGTGACCGAAAAGCAACACAGGTCGATGTTAATAGAGATAAAAGACTACGAATTGTATTGCTTGGATATAGGACGGCAAAAGGAAGAGATATTTAAGCGAGATTTATGGAATAATATTTTGAAACATTTAGAAATTAACGACGAATTAGAACGAGTATTAAATAATTTTGAAAGAATAAGCCACATTAACGTCTCGGCGAAGCATATTCCGTTCGTTGTTTCAGTTCCGCAATCGGGAAAAGTCATGCTACTCTTACCGAAAAAGGAGAGGGAGAATTTCCTGTTGTCGAACTTGATACGTGAGCTTTCGAAACGGCACAATTTAGTGTTCAGAGAGTTGTTGAGGTACACTAAGCATCGATTCGACATTGAAAGCATCGTTATTAAAGAGAGAGGCGATAGAAAATACATGATTCTGCGAGTGGCTGTTGAGAGCAGAAGAAAAAGAGTGAAGAATTTTATTATAGAAAGACTCTTAAGAAGGCTATTTCCTAAATTAAATTATCTGGTCGATCAGAACAGAGTCTCGCCAAAAATAAATTCCAATTTGGCGATAAAACTTAATCCAGATACGCGTTTTCTAATGAACTTCGTCTATAAGCATTTGGAGGTTTTCTTAGGCTACGGAAGTCGCCCTCCTCACGCCACGGGAGAAAACGGCGAGAAATTTTACGAAAATGTAATGAAAATAGTTACGCGTTTCACCAAACCCGATGTCCCATTAGCGACTTGTCGCGAACATTTGGACGAGCACTCCAGTCTGATCGGCTGCTGCGTTGAAATAGCACGAACGGCGCCGAATACGAAAAGGGCACTGGTGTTGATCGATTCGTTCACCATACGCGCTAACGAAGCGTTTTTAGAAAAATGGGTTAAACCTAACACCCCCGACAAGGAAGAACGCGAAAGAGTAGGTCGCCAAACGTTGACCATCGCGTTTTTCACTCAAGATTTAGAACACCTCGACAAAATTTTGTTTCGTCCACGTGAAGAAAATCCCGAAAATTTCTATCCAAAAAGAAGCATTTTTCCGATCGATAAAGATCGCGAAATAATAAAGAGATCCTTAAATTTTTACGATAAGATTTTCTGGTTCAAAAAAATTCTAAGTTGGTGTTGCGATACATGCTGCCGGCGTGGAAGTCGGAGAAACTGTTTCGGAGACGCTACTGATACTTGGCGATTTAAAATGGACGATAATGGTTTGGACTCCAGCGGCGCCGGCGAAGGAGGAGGTGGAGGAGGAAGATGCCGCATTTCCAAACCCAGTAAAAAGAGTAGCATCATCGACGCGCAGACTGGAAGATCCGTGAACATACGGCGTTTAGGTGTTCGAAACCCGAAAACGATAAACATTTCGATAGATTTTATCACGGAGCACAGTGGAAGAACGCCGTCGCGGTCGCGCTGGGATTATAAGTTGAAATTGTGTTGCTTATTCAATGCTTTGCAGAAAGGCGTTTCTGGTGTGGACGGGTGTAGCGAGGATGTTATTCAAGATTTTCGAATTATCTGGCCCTTGGAGGAAGAATCCAAACGTCGGCAAAATTTAGATTTTAATGAAATGCAAAATTTGCTTTGGATGGACGATTTTGATAATTTAGATATAATTCTAATATAATTTTATTTTATTTTTTTTGAGTGTTCCTTTGAATTTTGTTATTTTGAAATAATCAAAAAAAAAATTTCATTTCTAAATATTTCAAGGTAACCACTTGAAATTAAAAAAATTGTTTAATAAATTTAATAAATCGAATTAATGCGTTACTATCCCAACCTATTTTTATGTAAAAATTATGTATAAAAAAATAATAAAAAATAAATCGCTTAAAAATATAATAAATTTTAACCCATTTAAAAATCCTAAGGGGAACCTTCTTCTTAAAAGCCTCAATGCTACGGTTTAGAATAAAAGAAGAAAATAGTTTTTTATCGAAAGGCGTTTACAAAAAAATAATTAAATAAATAAATAATAAAAAGACTATGGCGTAAAAAATAGGATTTGTCATTACTTAATTTCATATAAAAGACTCTCGTTTTCATAAGTATCCACAGTTGAAAAGTCAAGGACGAAGAAATGGCTGCTGGTGAAGAGAAAATAGATTATTTTCGCCTACGAATATCTGGATTCGAGACTCTTTTCCCCGACGTGATAAAGGTAAAATGTCCATTTATTAAGAAAAGGGGTGGAAAATTAATTATCACCGGTTCATTTGACGTTAAAGAAAAATTTGAGAATGGCCATTTTGAGGAGCGAGACCAGCCAGAAACGCCGATGGAAGTAGATGATGACAAACACAATCGTAGTAATTCCATCGCCGTTTTCGAAAACGTGATAAAAAATTCGTTGTTGTTGAATTTCAAAAATTACGATTTGTATCTACTTAATACATATGATGATGAAACGAAAACTAAACTTCGAGAACAATTGTGGCTTCGTATTTGTGATCACTTTTGCATATCCGAAAAACTTAAGCGGTTGGGGGAAAATTTTGGAAAACTTCTCAACATTTATCTTCCCGCTGAGTATATCCCGTTAGCTCTTTCTGTTCTTAAAACGCCGACTTCAATAATATTAATACCAAAATCTTCTCATGTCCTAAGCGAAGCAATATCTGAGACGACAGAAAAACTCAATATATCGATGACAATGTTGTTCTATGAGAAAATCTTCGTTTTGCGAGATATATTCCTTCAAAAGTTAGGCGAACGCGAATGCGCAATTTTACGCCTCGAAGTTATAAATAATGATACAGAAAAAAAAATTGATTTGTTGAGAAAGTTAAATAGAAACTTTCCTAAATTTGGGTTTGAGGTTGACCGACCTGACAATCTATCGCCTAAAAAATACGAAGCTAGCGAATGCATATCGCGGGACCGAACCGAGATGCTGATATTAACATCAACCTATATAATATATATAAATAAATATAGGAAAGAATGTGTTACGCCCGCCGAGTTTCAATAATATATATATTTATATATATATATATATATATATATATAATATATATATATATTATATATATATATATTATATATAATATCATATAAATTTATGATATAATATAATATATATATATATATATAGTAATATTATGTTTTATTAGAAAAGAAATTGAAGATTTCCTATAAGCTTAAACGAAAAAACTATTGAGACATTCTTCGAGTACTGCTGACCATCCTGTGAAATATTCACGGTGAAACTCTAAGCATCCACAAAAAGCTAAGCCGACTTCATTACCCATAGTACTTCTCAGCCACGTAAAAACTCCTCTGAAAATAGAAAAGACCTAACCTTTCAAATTGTGCACAGTAGTTTATAGTTGAAGGAAAAAAACAAAGAGCACATCGAATGAGAGCGGTTGTTCTACTGGGATGCAGGAATAAGTTAAATGTTTTTCACGCTTATAGCTCTAGAAAAACGAATTGATTTCTATGATAATATTTCTCTATCAACATAGGTTGAACATTATGCATAGTTCTGAAAGATATTGCTGACAGATGTCTTATCTGTGAATTTTGATCGTTGGCCCTTTTATGAGACCACCACGAATATCAGAATTTCTCGCGCATGTATACTGCAAAGATTGCATTCTGAAAATAGTCAAACTACAACGCATGTTCTAGAACGCTAGGGCAGTTGAAAATCTTATGATTTGTTGATTAAAGTAGCTTCGACCAAGACAAACTACATTGGTTGACGAGTAAATAACTACTTCAGATTGAAGTGTTTATAAATAGCAGAAATAGTATCACGACGCGCAATATATTAAAGATTAATCTTTACTGGTTATTCGTTATCTCACCTTATTAGGTTATGATCTTGTCTTACATATCTCTTTATGATACAGTTACATGGTTGGCGCAGAGGGAAATAGAAGAAGACAATCGAAAGTGAAAGAAACGATGAATAGAAGTACATTTATTGTCAGGAGAGAGTCTTTTATTGATAATGAGAATGGATTGTGTCAAACGCTGACTCGCCAATATCAGACGTATAATACCATTGACTTCAACCTCTTCTAGGGACTTTATAACGGAGTAAAATATCTTGCTTATGTTTTCAAAAAAACTACTTTCTCGAAAAGACGTGGGGCTGTCGAGCAAGGAACTGCTAGTATTCTAGTGCAGCCTAATTAAAGAAAACAACTATTTAGTTCACAAGAATTGGTCAGTAACTTTTCAACTTTGAAAGCCACGATATTTGCTGGTGAATCTAATCCCAGCACCTAATACTAATGTAACAATTAGGGATTTTCAGTGCGCTTGGTAATAACACAGGATTCTGTTTCTCGATTTTTATTCATGGACAAACCGGCATAGATGAATAGGGAACAATTTCTCTGAAGACGAAATATCAGAATAAGAAAAACTGACTGTGTTGCCTATATCTCATGCTTTGCAAAAGGGTGTTTTCGGATTGGTATTTTGTTTTTTGATACTATCCCTCCTTACAACAATTATGAATCGAGATATTGTACTGAGTGCTTTTGGTGCTTTAAGAAGAGATGAGCTGATGGAGGCGCGGATGTCACCTCCGGGTATGTTGAGCGTATATGATAAGTTCTTTTATTTGTGCTCTAATAATCTATAAAGAACTATTGGCTATTATTTTTATTTCTTAAATATGATTATATATTGTTCTTAATTTTTTCTCGAAACAAACACTTGTGATATAAATTTACTTTTTTATCATATTAATTTTTTTCATCCTATAAAACTTTCCTTCTGCACTGGGAATTGTTATAGTACAATATTAACAAAAATATAAGAACTTCGTAACTAGTGGATCTTTTGCAAATCAGTGGCATTTATTAAAAACCGATGGGATACATAATCCATACAATGGCAAAGAACAGATGGAGACAAATTGTTTTTGTTTTCGATATTTTTTAGGAGTTTTGTGCTCAGCTTTGTCAAATTTCCAAACCACTTTGTTTTTTTATTTTTAAATTTAAAAGTTTGCGATAAATTTTGTTTTCCATGTTATAGAGCGAGTGCATGAACATTTAGGGCACATGTAAAGTGTATGTGTAGATAGAGTATACTTTGCCTAATTAAAAAAATGAAATTTATTTACATTTTCTAATTTGTATGTTTACCTCAATTGTCTTGATTTGATTTGTTCATTCTCGTCATATTTTTTGTTTCTGATATATTCTTGGGCTACTCTAACTGTATACAGAATTCAGAACAGAATCAATTTCTCTTACGAAAATACTTGTGATTGTTCTCTCAATATTAATAAATCACGTAAAAAAAAAGGGGGGACTAGCCCAATGATAAATGGTAAAACGTTATGTTGTAATTAAGATGCATGGTATACCGGCTATACTATCTATCTCTATATATACAGCCTATACTAAAAAATATTTTGTAGTTGTTAGCCTATACAGGGAATTTTGCACTGAATTTAGAAAACTAGGGGGAGAAAAAGGGCATATTTAAATTTGGTTGTTAGTGTATTATATATATAGTATGATTTTGAAAGCAATAAACCTATAATAAACTACTATTTTAGTCGCTTATCTTCAGAGAAAATAATTCAGGAAGTGTGTTTAATTATAAGTTATTAAAAAATCGTCTAATTAATTATGAAAAAAATGTCGAAGATGGAAGAATTTAACTACTATATATGTTAAGTGACTAATTAACGTGCGAAATATAGAAATTTAGGTGAGTTTATATCAGAATTTTTTTTCTATAGTACATTTAAATTTAATTTTATAAGATTAAATAAACAAATATATACTATACATTTCATTTTTCGCTTTTATAATTATAATAAAGTATTAAATAGAAAAATACTATATAGAGCAATTATAAAGTAAAATGTTGATAAGTGTATGTACTCAAGCGTCTTAGTTTTTCTTTTAAGTGTATTTTTTTTATATTTTGAAGTGAAAATTTTAATTTTTATATAGGTGGAAGATAAAGGACCTTAAAGTATTATATGTGCTCTGGAGAATCAGGAGCTAAAAACTATGTAATATAATTCTCATCAGATCACAGTCTCGTTTTGTGGTAAATAATGTGAATTATGCATTTTAAGAATTATCATTAATGGTGAGCCAGATATGAATGAACATCGATTTCCGTATAAGGAGATCGTGAAGATAGGCTCAGCATATATAAGAAGAGAAAATATTTTCCAACTAGTACCTAATTGAAATTTAAAGATTATCTGAAGAAGGGTCAAAAATGATTATATAATTCCTGATGTAGTTAAAAGATAAAAAAAGTCGAGTGTTTTTAAAATTTCTAAATCCCAAATGATACTTCAATGCAAACCGTGTGTAGTTGTATAAGGGTCACTCGAAGGTTATTTGTTTTCCTCTCTCTCTTAACCTAACTATAAGCCACTCTCACTGTTCTCAATCGTGTTAAGAAGTTCTTCTTTTATTTCCTTTAGATCAGTTTTTAATTTCGTAGCTTTATGAGCGGAGAATAAGAGAAGGAATCAGAAATGAAAAGCTCATGATAGAAATAGAAGACTTAGAAATTCTCCTCTTATATTAGGTGCTATTTTACATACTAATCGAAAGTGAATCTATATTTAATGAAAATATTCGGAATGATATATTTATTTGAATTAATTTTCAAGCTATAGCTTTTTAGCAATAGAATAAATTGTTTAGTATTTAAAAATAAAACCCTTAGATTGTTGAAATTCCTTGGTGAAAAGAAAAGGTAAATGATATTATAAACTATCAATAATAGAATATAACATAAGGCTCTGAATCAATAACATATCTAAATTCATCGGATCATTATTAGCTCTTTATCTCTCTCATATTTAAAGTAATGAGTATCTAGGTAATTTAATTGTGTAATAAGATGAAATATATAAAAAAATGGATAAAATAGCCTAACCTAAAAGATGCTCCTATTCTAGGAAGGATATAAGGATAAGAAATGGTTAGCAAGAATAAGACATAAGAATCTACTCCCGCACACGCACAAGATCTCGCAATAAAAGACGAAAGAAACAACAGCAAACGCTTACGCCCACACGCGTCGAACCTTAATCAGTGAGAACTCGTCACAGTCAGGAAAGTATTCCACCACTACTAAAAATAGATATCAAAACATCGTCGAGATGTGTATATTGACTCAACTCCACGCCTCGCATAGCGGGACTCTAACAATACGTTATCTTTATACATATATCGCACACTACATAATCGACTACCGGAGTCAGAATTACTTAAGGTTTTGGATAGTTTAATTGCAGATCATTAGCTTCCTGTGAGATACTTCTTCCAATTCGATCCTCGTGATTCAAGTCGGGTATATTTCTTTCATATCATGAACCTAGTGCACTACTGAGCGGGATGCATTTCGGGCACTTCGATCAAGCAATTCATATCCTCGCTCTAATACTCGCTCACCCTGAGCCGCTCGCGTTCCTCTCTTCACTCTTCATCCTCCCGTGTTGGCGAGTTATGGACGATTCTTCGTTTTTACGTTAGTCAGACCCGTGTCGGCTAGCAGTATGATATCAAATGTTATTCTTCGTTCTCACCCATCCTATCCAACTCTTTAGACCTAATTCATAATACCTGTAATACTCTCTACTGAGGCATCCAGAGAGAGTATTTAATGTGAGACGTCTGCAGGAAACTCTGAACGCTATCCGAGACGCCTTCGCTATCTACACCCTCTTCCAACTCCCTCAGCACACTTTTCGTATCCGTTATCCGGATACGGTCAAATGTGAAACGTGTAATCCAAAAGTCATGTCGAGTAGTGGTAGCGATATTATAAACTGTAGATCATAGATGATTCTTGGTGTATTAAATTTTTCCGAGCGTTTCCGTACTTGCTCTGCGCGCTCTTTTTAAGAATTTCCGCTACTTTTCCAAATCAGCAAGATACGCTCGAATCGAATGGGTGCACTGGCGTAGGGCCGTGCGTGGTGGAGAAGATAACTTTCTGTCTCGAATTGATCGAAATTGAAGTCGTTCATTTAATGTTTTTATTAATACGCCTTAACGTAACATTTTTGGGGGATGCCGAGTATAGAGTAAACATTCGATATAACAACAATGTTGGAGTCCCTTAGGTGTACCTGAATATTTGCTTCTTGTAGAAAGTGGCAGTAGAAAAGAGGTCTGGGTTATATGTATCTCTATATGTCAATGTGTATACTTTCTCATGGAACGTAGTGAGATTTTGTTCGATGGCTTGTGTTACGTATCGAGGAGTATAATCTTCTTTTGGCTTGCATAAGAGAAGACAGGAATAGTTCTATTATCAGCACGCTTCTCAAGAATACACAAGAAATGGTGAATACAGGAATGTAAAAACTATCAGACTTGCAAAATATTATATATTTTTAAAAACTATCACAATTCGGGAAAAATCTCACTATTATATACAGCAGCAATTTTGTGAATTGTCATCGTGAGATCTTTTGTAAAAGAAATAACACTGTGAAGATTTCGTTCTCGATATACTGTACGAGAGTTGTCAGTACGTTTGGGCTGCTATATCATTTGTTGATGGAGACACTAGGTGGAAGGCAGCGTTAAACTCAGAAATCAAGGATAAATCTTTTCACACATACTTCACAGCTTTTACGCCGTCTCTCAAGCTACGTCACTCTTCGTCCGTGTCAATCATGTGATACGTTTTCATTCTATTGGTGAGTTCTTCTTCCATCTAACAACTAAACACTATCTCCCAGGATATTTTAATTAATACAGTCATACAGTCTAGGTTCCTGGTGTCCTTTTTCATGTATTTACATTTACATGAAGGTATGCACATGTATTTACATGTGCAGTGTACATACATTCTCAGGACGAATCGCGGCGTTCTCCAGCATTTCCTTCCCTCCATCCATCTCATTAATGCATGTCGCAGGCCCTGAGCTACGTCAAATTATTCTCGACAAATGAACTCGCGATCATCGCAGGGAACCTTCTTGGTTAGATGTCATCAGGATATTTAAATATCGTTCAGTTTCTGAATTGTCGTGAGATAGTCGTCTGTTCATATCAGAGTAGAGGTGTTTGATCTACTGGATCTACTTTCTTGCATTTTGTGGTCGCAGTCATCTTCCAAGCTAATTGACATCATATTGACACCAGAAACCAAAGATTGCTTTTAACTCACGACTCTCTCCTGATATTTGAGAAGGAACTACGTACCTACGTATCAGCTTAACACTTTCAACACCGAAAGACTGTTTTTCTATACATGCTACTAAATCGTATTTAAGCTGACATATGTTGATCATCGATATACGATTTCAAGCACCAACGATCGTGAACTCACAACGAAAATTCTAAAGAACCATAATAGAACCATTATAGCGCAATAAGTAAAATAAGTACTTGCCGGCTTGTACATTTACCAAAGTTCCATACGTTAAACAACGACGTAAAAGTTTAACTTAACAAGGCATTGCGCGAATTTAGATACATACTTCGTTTATCAGCTTCCTATACTCGCGGGCACCATCGGAACGTTTTCTATTTTAGTCTCTATGGTCTCATTTATTCGTCAATTAGAGAACACCTCGGAACCACAATGCTTTATATCTTATTTCCTTTTTCTCTTTGAAATCGATCGTTTTGTTAACACCTGATTATCATCTTCTTCTCTTCTGGTATGATAATTAGAACAAAAATTTACCGATGGTACCTTGTGAGCTAATAATTCTGGCTCGATCATTTTCTCTCAGTCAGCAGCGACTATGAGTTTTAGACTACGGCTAACCATAGTTATCTCCATCTCTACAATGTGTTAACACCGAGTCGAAAACACGACGCTCTCCTTAAAGTCACCTTTTTGGTCAAACCGAATTAACAGCTATACCATTACTTACGAATGAGCTCTATAGCGGCATGGTTTTAAGGCAACATGTCGCAAGTATATTTTCAGTCAACATCCGAGCTTCGGTAGCAATACAAAAAGCGTTAAATCCTAGTTCACACTTTTGTACACAGGCAATGTCTCTAAAGAATAGGCCAATGGGTATACTCTATCGTCAATTTTTTATCTATACTAGTGCCGTTCTCGTAATCTATTTTCGTTGCCGAAGAAACCTTGTTGCTCGAAAATGTGTCTATTAACAAATAGCGTATCCAATAAAAATATTACTCTCAACGTATAACCCTCTCCTTACTCTAACTATCTTATCTTTAATATATCCGTAAAGCCGGTGTTAAATTCACACAGTTCCGGGTATAGTTTAAATCTCTTTCATCGCATCTCGTTATCGAATAAATAATCCTTATTTCGTTCCTTGTTAACTCATCTTCTTTTTTGGCTCGTGTCTCCTCGCTCTCTCACATTTCAATCTGGCTGTTGTAAATATAAGTCTTTTGCCAGTTTCAGCAGAATTTGGAGCAATTTTTAAAACCACTTTGCTGATCGATGCTTACCTCTCACTGGTATCCTCTGAAATTAAACTCGACTGCTTTTATTCTGATAACCGTTTTCTAGGTGCGGTTCTGATTTGTTCGTATGTCTAAGCAGACTTTCTCGATTTATGTCTCGTCCGAATCGTTAAGTTGAATAGAACTGACTATGGGTCATCGTTCGTGTGTGGTCGTCGTCGGCGTTCTCTCTTGTTTACTTTCTGTATCTGACTTGTGCGCTTCGACATAGGAAGAAGGCCAATGCGTGCTTTTCAATAACATATCCTGTTATGTGTA